>JAVTVY010027294.1:0-10372 GCA_036873755.1 Hanleya hanleyi
TGTCGATCAACACTAGCGTGTAACATCTGTGCCAATGTGCGATTAAATCTTTCAATCATCCCGTTGGACTGGGGGTGGTAAGCGGTTGTCCTCGTTTTGCGCATACCCAGAATCCTGCACATTCCGCTAAATAGATGGCTTTCAAATTGGCGACCCTGGTCCGAGTGGATGAAGGTAGGAACGCCGAACCTGGATACATAATGGTCCACCAATGCTTGTGCCACTGTCGAGGCCTCCTGGTTGGGTAAAGCCACTGCTTCGACCCAGCGAGTAAAGTAGTCTCCTATCACCAGAATATAAGCATTCCCGCTGTCCGTCCCCGGTATCGGTCCAAGTAGGTCCACGGCTATCCGTTCTCCGGGACTTCCCGTCGTCTGTCCTCGGTGTGGCCCTCTGGGTTTCCTGCCCGTGCCCTTGCGTCGGCTGCACACCTCACAACTTCTGCACCAGTGTCTCACATCTGTTTGAAGATGCGGCCAGGTATAGGCCTGCCGGATCTTCGATATCGTCTTCATCACGCCAAGATGTCCCCCAGTGGGTTTGTCTCAGTCATGACTCTTCGTCTCAGGATTCGAGGAACAACCCACAAGCGACGAATAGTCTTCCCTCGAGTGTTAACCCATCTTCTCACAAGTACCCCATCCTGGACCTCCAACAGTTTGTACATACCCCAAAGGCATTTGGTGACGGTGCTGTGTGCGCTGATATTTCCCCACGCTGGACGTCTCCCTTGAGTAATCCATCCAAAGACTGGTCCGAGGTCGGGATCGTCGGCCTGAGCCCTAGCAAAGTCTTCCCGTGACGCCCTCAATCCAATCAATCGTGCAGTCTGATCAACTCTGGGGGTCCCCGTATCTCCACACTGTTTACATGGTCTCCTACTCAGGGCATCCGCGTTTCCGTGCTTCTTTCCTGGCCGGTGTTCTATCGTGAAGGTGTAGAGGGACAGGGCTTGAATCCATCGCGCCAGCTGGCCTTCGGGTTCCTTGAAATTCATGAGCCAACGCAGAGATGCATGGTCCGTACGTAGCAGGAACGGTTTACCGTACAGGTAATGACGGAAGTATTTTACGAAGTAAACCACTGCCAAAAGCTCCCGACGAGTTACGCAGTATGACCGTTCGGACTTTGACAGGACTCGACTGCCGTAGGCAACTACTCGTTCCTCCCCGTTGATTCTTTGAGAGAGCACAGCCCCGATTCCGAAGTTACTGGCGTCGGTATCGATGATGAAGGCCTCCTTCCAGTCTGTCATGGCCAAAACCGGTGACGTCGTCAGTTTCTGTTTGAGAGTATCGAAAGCGTTTTGGGCCACTTCGTCCCACACGAAGATCTTCTTCTTCTCAGTAAGCTGATGTAATGGGGCGGCGATGGTAGCAAAGTCACGGATGAACCTCCGGTAGTAACTACAGAGGCCCAGGAAGCTGCGGACTTCTGTCTGTGTCACGGGGACCGGCCATTCTTGAACAGATCGAATCTTGTCAGGGTCCGTCCGGACTCCTTCCTCAGAGACGATGTGTCCTAGGTACAACGCCTCCCGAGTACCTATGGTACACTTAGATGGTTTTAGCTTTAGACCGTGCTGCTGTAGCCTGACGAAGACGTCTTCCAATCTTTGCATCATCTGTTCAAACGTGTGACCGAAGATGATCACGTCGTCTAGGTAAATTAGGCAGGTCTCATAGTTGAGCCCGGCTAGGACGGCTTCCATCAGACGCTCGAATGTCCCTGGAGCATTACACAGTCCAAAGGGCATAACCTGGAATTGGTATAGCCCCTTCCTCGTAGCGAAAGCGGTCTTGCTCTTATCGTCGGGTGCAATGCCAACCTGCCAGTAACCAGCCATGAGATCCAAAGTGCTCCACCAACTGGATCCGGACATATGGTCTAGCAGATCATTTATCCGTGGCAGAGGGTAGGCGTCCTTCTCCGTGACTTGATTCAAGGCCCTATAGTCCACGCAGAATCGCATCTTCCCGTCCTTCTTTCGTACCAATACCACAGGCGCAGACCATGGACCTGTGGCTGGCTCTATCACTCCCCTTTCCAGCATCTGGTCCACCTGGTTGTCTATTTCCTGCCTGGCGTGTATTGGGGGCCGTCGTGGTGGTATGCGGATTGGAGGCGCATTACCCGTCTTGATGTGATGTTCAACCAGGCTGGTGTGCCCCATATCTCTGTCATCCTTCGCAAATAGGGTTGAGTACTTCGTGACTAATTCTTCCACTTTAAAGGCCTGTTGGTTCGTCAACCTGTTGCTGGACTCCTTAACCAGTCCTTTCAGATGTTCTGGGCATCCTGCTGATGGTATCTTCTTTGGTACCCTTGTCTGTTTGGAATATGTTCCCGCAGTGCTCGTTCTAGGCCTGACCTCAGCTGCATCTATTCTCGAGATGTTGCCACATAACGTGCCAGCCTTTATTACTGCAGGTTCGCTAGATAGATTAAGAAATCTCACAGGCACATCTCCCTCAGAATTCACCTGGGACAGCGTCCTCGCCATGATCGCCCCTGTCCGTTGTGTAAATTCCGGTTCGTTCTGTCATGCCGACTTCCCCTCCTAGTGCTCCTTGGGCCTTGACAGCAGTGATCATCTGGGTCCCCGGGGGTATGGTAAAGGTTTCCGTAACAGACACCCGATGACAACCCGGAAATCCCACTACCTCACACTGAATGAATCTTCCCCCGATCCTCAGGCGGTGATTTACGGCGTCGATCACGCAGTGGTGTTTCGTTAAAAAGTCGTACCCCAATAAGGCATCAACCGTGAGGGTTCCAACCACCATCTTCTGCTTACGTATCACCCCTCCAATCGTTAGCTTGAATTCACCCTCGCCTTCGAGGTCCATGTCCGTTCCATCAGCCATACGAAGGCAGGGGAAGGAAGGTTTACTCAGTGGTGGCTTCCTGCCGGTTTCCAGTTGATCGTGGACATCTTTGTTAAGAATGCAGACAGAGGCTCCTGTATCCACGCAGCATGACATCATGGTTGGTCCAATACGTACCGGAAGATAAAGTCCAGCCTCCCCTGGGGAATTTGCCTTCTGTACCGCCGAAGGGCCTTTGGGATTATAAGGTGGTTTTTGTAGCCGCGGGCAGGACCGTTTAAAATGGTCCTCTCCGCCGCACTCCCAGCAACACCTTGGTCCTTCCCCAGTCCCGCGCTGTCGTTGATACGATCTTCCTGGTCGTCGTGGTTGTAGAGATTGGGGCTTAACTTTGGTGATCTGGTCTACCAACTCCTTGAACTCCCGTCTCAGTTTTGCAATCTCCGGGGAAAATTCGTCTTCTCCGATACTAGCCTTCTCTTCCTCTCCCTTCCCGGTACTTTTTGCCGTATGAGTGCTCCTCCGACGCTGTGCTGCCCGGTACGCTTCTACTTCTACCGCTGTATGTACCGCAGCATCCAGTGACTTGGGATGAGACTGCCAAACTTGGAACCTTAGGTCATCACCCACTGCCTCTAAGAACTGGTCCTTAGCCAATGTATCTTGGACGTCATCACCAGCGTCGGGGTAGGCGAGCTGAACGAGGCGGGTAATGCTGGAGCCGAGCTCGGGCAGTCCTTCGTCTTTTTGTCGAAACCTTGCCTTCAGTTGTGATTTGTACAAATCCGTCTGGTTGGGGGGTGCGAACCGGCGTTCTAGAGCGGATACCAGACTTGCATACTCGACTTCTCCTGGTTTGGACTTCAATGCCGCGAGGACCTGCTGGGCAGCTCCCCGTAATGATACGGCTAAGTACTGTCCTCTCTCTGTATCTCCCCATCGATTCAAAGCAGCACAATGGTTAAAGTGTACGAGGTAGTCTCTCCATGGGCCGGAACCATCGAACGTAGACACTTTCACCAGAGCTTTCGACGATTTTTCTCTTGCCACGGTTTCCATGGGAGCTTGCGGTTTCCCGTCTGCGCATCCTAACGCTGGATTTGGCCCATCTCCCTCCTGTTTCGGTTCCTGGTGATCCGTCATCCTACCAGCGGAACTTTCTTCGCCTTGTCCCGTCTTCGGTGAGACCTGTTGTTGACCAAACAGACCAATGACTGTTTTCAGGCAATCCTGCATTTCCCTGGTTGCCGCGGCGAGGCCCTGGATAGTTTCGTCCATCTTCCCCATGCCACTCATCCAGGGGGACATTTCCTCCTCAGTAGGTGTCGAATTGGTTCGAGTTGCTCCTTGGCTTGGTTGATTCCTCCGAAGCCGGATACCAGTCGGGTTATCGTCTTCTTCTTCACCGTATGTGAGCCGACTTACTGGCGCCTGGGCTGCTAGTGAAGTATTGCTCGCAGGGGTGACTGGTGCCCATAGTCCGGTGTCTCCTCCGCTTTCGTCGTTGATCACCAAGGCTCGGCCTTCTGGTCTCATAGTCCTTTCCTCGAGGTCAGTCCCCACAGGAGTAGTCCAGAAATCGGATGACGGACCGTCTTCCCAACGTATCCGTGATCCTGCTGCCGTCGGAGACTGTTGTTCACCGAAATCGATTAAGGCCGCTGTATCCCCATCTCTGACCCTAGTAGTCAGGCCCGATTGGTCGGGTGTAGACTCCGCCTCCGGCCTTCCCCGGGCAAGTTGTCTTTCCATCTTCACTCTCCTGTGAACCTCGAATGTTGCCAAATCACACCGCTGGCACCACTTTTGTGTAACGTGTGCCGGGTCGGTCAATAAACGGGACGCAGCTGAGCTAGGTCTCGTTAAATGGTAGCGTACAAGCTGTCAGGCCGCTGTCCCTGCTGACACTAGTCCTTGCCAACTAGAGATTCACTTCGACCTGTCACCTTGTCTGGATCGAGAAAGTAGGAGAGTGTAGAAACAACCAAGGCAGATATAGGGTCAAATAATATGCAGTAATATTCAATTAAATGTACAGGATGATCGCGGTTCAAATATGTAAATATGTACAGTGTTAATATAAAGTGCCGTGTAAAGGGCGGCCTGGCTGCTGGCCCTTTCCACACGGAAGGTAATCGTAGGGGCGGCCTGGCTGCTGGCCCCTCTCTGGCTATGGAATGTCGTTGGGGCGAGGCTATGGATATAGCGGTTCCCCTCCCTCTAAGGTGAGTATGTCATCCCCAGAAAGCGTCGTGGCTTCCCGCCGTGGATATGATCGTCCTCCCCTTATAGGTGCATCTGGTTCCGAAGATCGCTTCGTCTTCCCACCGTGAATACGTCTGCTTCTCCTTGTATTCCACTCTACAGGTAGATTCGTCTTCCCACCGTGGATACGTCTGCTTCTCCTCAGTCGTAACCTGTCCTGCGAGGATGCCTCCGTATCGTCCTCCCTCCAAGGTAAGCTCCAGTGCCCTGGCACCCGTTCCACCGGCGAGAACGCTCTCAGGCAGCGTTATGCCTCTCCGCCGTGAACACTCCGGTGTCTGTGCAAGGTAACCTGGCTTGTGAGGGTGACTTCTTCCTCCAACCCTCAGGCACGGTAGATCGTGATTCCCTCTGTCTTCTGGTCCGTAGGTACCTCCCCTGTATCAGCAACCCGGTTCCATGATCCCTGGAAAATCACCGGTCGTCCGAACGCAGCCCGCGTTTACCGGCAATACCGCTGCTATACGTATCCGAGGTCTGCTCCCGTCCAGCGCAAGGCTTGCCCGACCGTCCACCGATCACACCCTTGGTCTCCGAGTATATCCCCGTCTTACCGTACCAGTAGGTTGGATGATCCTTACCTTTCAGTCCTGGGTGAAGAAGTGAGGTTTTCGCTTGATGCAGTCACTTTTATTCCCATCAGGCCAACGATCACATGTCGTCGTGTCGCCCGTATGACAAGCCACATTTTCCCGCAGCGCCATCTCTACTGTCCAGTCAAAGATAACTCACTTCAATGTACAAGTTAGGAACGATAACTCCAATCGTTATCACCAAGCAGGCGTTGGGGAATTCCCGACTTCTAGTTTCACTTTCGTTACTGCTGATCATATCGCCGTAGATTGTTTACACCGTTTCTCTGTTCAACGGGAACATCATGCAGTAATCTCCGCTGATATCACAGACCAAGAATGGACACAAATACTGGACGGTAAGTTCATTCAGTTATACCCCCGTGGCATGTCCGTATTTTATGCTGAGCGTTGTGGCTTCATGTAGACCCCGATTTCCGTCACTTCCGGGTTAGCGTACACACTTCGCTTCAGACTTGCACTCCGGTCCGAGCTTGTGTTTAGTCCTGATTTACCGTTTAGGGGATACCAATATTCGTTACACCAATATCTTGTTGTTAGGTCTTTCCATTTCCAATGGATAGACCTTTTGTTATTCTACGGATTATTATTATTATTATTCCACTTTTGAAATAGCGGCTAAACGGCTTGATATACAGCTTAGATATTTGGCTCATTGGTAGATACTAGGCTGAAGTTTCTGGTACAAGTATTCAATTTTGACCTTGACCTTGACCTATTGAGCTATGGGCTTTTCTGATAAACACATTATTTTGCGAATATTGATCAAACGCATAAGACGAAGCAGCTGAAATTTAGAATGTAAAAGTTTGCAGATGTACCCAACAAAATAAGCTAATAAAATAAGTAGGTCAGATAAGCAGTTTTCGAGTTATCTCCCCTGGTGCTCTTTTCCTTGTTGCCGGTGTACAGGCAAAACTAAAGAACATATCTAAAAGAAAGTAGATGGTTGGTAAGTCATATATGGCCATGCTGTAGTTATATTTTCGAATTGTTACGTAACAAGAAACAGTAGTTATCTCCCCTTTGGTGATTTTCAAAATACGTCATTTTAGAAGGAAATGAGATACGGCATTGATTCTTGTAACATTAATGAACACTTTAATGACCAAAACGTATGTGACCTTAAATTGACCTTTGACCTCCAGGAACGTTTCTATATGAGTGCAAAGTTCAGGGGTCAACTCTTGAACGGCTTATGCGATCAGCCTCAAAGTAAGGTCACATGATCTACATGATATCTCAAGGTCAGAACTTGCGTCAGAACTCGAGCTTGACCTTGACCTTTGAAGTGGTAAGCATCTAAATATGGAAAATACGGCTTCCATTTACTCGTAAAGTAAGTCACTGGCAGCCATCATACTACGACACAGGAAAGAACGTTTGATGGTCTTTCGTTTGACAGTAAAAACAAAACGATCCGATGTGACCTTGACCTTGAATATGACCTGATACCAAAAGTGATTTCCTTGATTTCTGTGAAAAATATAAGGACTAGGAATCTGTAATTCAGCTCAGATGTTCCGCATCACTGAAGAAGGAAGTCATACAAATTTTGACCTGACCTTGACCTTGGTTCCAGAGTAATAGCCCTTTACATTTTCACACTTGAAGGGCTGTCACCAGAAAACTGTTCCTCACCTGGACTTGAAATTTGCATATAAATATAGGTCATTACATAACGTCACAGAAAAGAAGTAGAACGGGAAAAAAGGTACCAGAAAGTATGAGAGATATTTCACAAAATTTGAAATTTTCACTTTTTTGATGCCATGGCGAAACTGCAACTCCAATCCGCACCATATTCACAGGACATTGAGAGAATATATATATGGTTATGCCCGTGAAATTTCAGGAATGTAGCTTTGATAGTTTTAGAGATATTAAAAAGACAATTTTCCTTAACTATTAAGCCGTTAAATGGTTCTCTCGCCCTGTTTGTGGTCATTTGTTGATTTCATCTATTCAATTGCCGCTGTCAATTTCGCTATAGCGACTCGGCTGTAGCACTCGAGGCATTCCGTGTTGGCAATACAATTAATGTCGTGTTATATGACGGGGCTGGCTCAATTTTGAAAACATTATAACTCTTGAACCGCAATAGATGCGAACTTCTAATTTGTTGCCTGGTACTTCTAAGAATGAGTTCTTTCGTTGACAATGATCCCGTATTTCTTGATACAAATGCAATTATGGGACCAATTCTGCTTCATGTCACATGACCATCGATATTTGAGGTCAGTTTGTCGGGAAGAAAAACAATCTGTGAGAAGCACAGTCTCCAGGCGATCAACAATCAAGCTTAACTTTCTCCATTCAAGCCATTGTTTGGACGCCAGGGACAATTTTCTAAACACATTTCAACGTACTAACATTTTCGGATTGATGAAGGAGCCATCTAGGGCCCAAATAAAGCTCAAAAATGTGTTCATCAGCTGCCGCTTACCAATATAGGCAAGTTTGTTAGAAGAAAAACACAATAAAATACTGTAAGGTAGTACCAAGCAATGTGAAAAAACGTGTCTGTGCGTGTAAATCGACCAAAACAATGCTCGCGACCAAAGCGGCCGGCGACAATGTATTTACTCATGCGCAGTAAGAAGGGAAAGACCGCGTCATTGTACCAACAATGTCTAGTTGTTGTTGTTGTTGTTATCTATATATCTTCGTAAAAGGGGGCTCTTGTAGTCTAAACTGATAAACTGAAAGTATTATTTATTTAATTGGCTTTCTTACGGCTTGTTGTTCACAAAATGGTTCGGTCCTTTCAGACATCAGTCATCATGTTCACCGTGTGGTCATTCGCGGCAATTATTTGTACGGTACCAGTACTTTTATGTGAGATTTTGAGCATTATTTCCATTCAGCTCCTCCATTTCTCTTCGATGAAACGATATTTTATCAGCAAAACAACATATTTTGGTACACTCAAGGATACAGAGAACTTCTTAGATGTCGGATATACGCAAAATTCGCAGTGGTGAACTTGTGAATATTTTAATGCTAAAACTATCCAGGATTGCAGATAAGAGTGTGCCATTCATAACAGGTTCAAATGGTCCTTCTCGTGTTATTAAGGAGAAGAGACCCCTTATACAAATTCCCAATTCCCTCCTAGTTTTTACTAAATTTGAATGCAATTAAAGGATGGAAAAAACATATGTATTTTCGAAAGGTATAAATTTGGTCAGTACAGCGTGATTATTTTTTGTTTATCGCATGAAAATGATTTTCTGTTAAATGCCCCCCCCCCCGCTTAAATGTAATTGAAGCAAATTATTCAATTACAATAGTTTAGTTTGATTAAAAGTTTCAAAGTTTGTCAAACTAGATAGACCGTTCAAACTCCAAACTTTGCCTTCTAATTCGTCTTAGACATGTATTTTATCGGATTACAAATTTTTGTTTAAAAGTACATGTACATGTATGTAACTGTGAATAATACGCCCCTTTCAGATCTTGCACTGATAAAATGTTGGCACGGTTCCTAGGCTACCATATGTACAATGTATGTACATGCTAAATTTCGAAAACTTCTTCTGAAAAATCCAGGAGTTTTTAGAAGCAATGATTGTAAAACCACTGAAAATGAATAGAACCACACTAGCTGAAGCGCTAGCAGATGTTGGTACAGATGTAGATGGTCTAGCGTAATGGTAGTGTTAATAAAGTGATCTGCTGGGCACTTCCTGGTTTTTCATAATTTCGACGGTTAAGATTAGTTCACCCTGTCGCAAGTGTAATCATGCTTTGTGCTTTACCTAATATGTGTTTCTTCTTTTTCATAGAATATTGGAAGGAATCAGTAGATATAAACAATTTATAAAGACTCATTAGTGACAAGTTTTTTTTTCATATATATATATTTTTATATTTTTTTATTGTAACGCTGTCACGATTATACAGATGATGTATGGTTTTCATTGGGTGATGGAATTCATTCCAAAAGACCTGGCGCGGTTTAGGCACCGTTTCCAATTATCGTTCGCGAATGAATCGTTTATTTCGTCAAATTTTCTCGAAGTCGCGATTTTCCAAGGCGCGAGGGAATGGTTTTTTTTCTTCAAAATAAACGATTCATTCGCGATCGCTGTTCGAATGGTTTTTTTTTTCTGTTGGCAATCGTTTTTCAATCGAGAAAATTCTCGTGAATAAAAAGCGATATCGTGATTCAATCGCTTTTTAATCGAAAAAATATAAACGATTGAAAAAAAAACGATTGAGGATTATAGCCGAAAGAAGTACGCCATTGGTTCAGCCTGACTGACCCGCATACACGTTCGAGCTTCTAACACTTCAGTCAGACTATATAAAGTTCGATCATTTTTTCTTCTTCCTTTTCCATTCTTTGCCTAGTGTAAAACTATAGCGTGTTTCTGTACAGTTGGCGGTTATATAGATACGATGGGAATATTGAAAGAAATTGAAAAAAAATATCTATATATATACATAGGAATAATGGTTATGCATATAATTATAACTTCATATTTACATATATTTTGTACGGGACACAGGGCCGGATATGGTCAGATTGGGTCATTTGCACTTGCAATTTCGTCTATTATTTTGGGTATTTCTGTGTTTTAAAGCTGGTATTATTCCAGATTTCTTGTGTAATATTTTTCGTGAACGTTTTTGGTATCTGTGCGGGCTGAAATTTTGAGTTGATTCATCACATTTTCGCTG
>JAVTVY010027295.1:0-111319 GCA_036873755.1 Hanleya hanleyi
CGTTCTATCTCTTAACATTATAAGAACGCGACGGGAAGGGCGACGGGATGGGCGACGTCGCGAGCGACGTCGTGGACGACGTCGTGGGCGACGTCGCCCATCGCGTCGTGTTGATCAAAGCGACGCGCGACGCGCGACGGGAAGGGTGACGTCGCCCGCGACGTCGTGGGCGACGTCGCGTTTAAAAAGGGCGACGTCGCGTCGCGTTCTATCTCTTAACATTATACGAACGCGACGGGAAGGGCGACGGGAAGGGCGACGTCGCGGGCGACGTCGTGGGCGACGTCGCCCTTCCCGTCGCCTGCGACGCGCGACGCAAAAATGGCCGAAATGGAACACCATAGGATTGTATATTCCGTCGTAACTTTCATCGACACGGTCACGTTTCCACCTTATTGGGGCGAAATTTGTGAGAATTTCGTACAATGAATGCATTCCGAACATGAGTTTCAGCAAAACCCCTGTCACTCTCGTTAAAAATTTAGCTGGACGGGAGAGTGACATTTCTGCCAAGTACCGTGTATCAATATTGACGGACAGTCAACCTCTCCTCGGAATTAGACATTTAAATTAAAATCAACCTCCGGGGATGAAACATACGCGATAGTTGTATAGCGTCCCTATGAAGTCATTAGAATCATTGCCATAACATCCGTTATGATCGGTGGAAAGATCTACTCGCCCTTGTATGGCAAGCCATTTTGGTATTTATTCATTTATTTTTTATATCAAAAATTCTTTTAAAATGGAATTTTTGATATCAAAAATGAACGTTTATTTTTTATATCAAAAATATTATTTTTGATATCAACAATTCAGCTTTTGATATCAAAAATTCAATTTTTGATATAACAAATAAATGTTTATTTTCTATATCAAAAATTGTTGAACAATACGGAACTACGGCAAGCCGTTCAATTATTTTTTATATAAAAAAAAACAATTTTTAATATCAAAAATAAACTTTCATTTTGATATCAAAATAACATTATTTGATATCAAAAATAATGTTGTTATTCTCTTAACTCTCTCTCTCTCTCTCTCTCTGATTCTTGCTGTTGGAAAGATAACCGAATCTTGGAAGTAGCTTAACGTTTCACTACCAGACAAAAGTGATGACCCATCTTCCTTTAATTGTGATCAGACCTGGCCATCACCTTTAAAAAGTGATGAGATAGAACCATCACCTTTGAATGGTGATGACCATCACCCTTTTTTACGGGTGAGGATTTTGTCTCATCACCTTTAAAAGGTTACAATCACTTAAATTTACAATCACTGCTCATCACTCTTCAGAGATGATGGGCATCGCTTTTCAAGTTGATCATTAAAAAGAGTGATGGCTCTAACTCATCACCTTTTCGGGGTGATAGTTATCACCTTTTTTTCTGTGTATAGCAAGGTGTCACCTTGATAGGCCTACGATTCTGAAGGTATGATTCTGCATTGGAACTTACTGTGAACAATCGTTCTGGATATATAGCAATGGAAACATCCAGAAAAACGACTCGGAAGTCATGTAAGTCAGGCGCATTGTTTGGAGATTAAATAACTTACACGGGTTCGAGTTACTTACTGCCTGTCATGTTTGTCCGAAATATAATTCAGCGGGTATTGACCTTTTGGTTAACGTGACATTTTTATGTAGAACATGTAATGTATGTATATTTATGACCTACGAGTCAGGGACAGTATTAAATTCAACCGAATGCTGTTGTTATTTGCTCATTGAAATGTCATGATGTTCCTTGAGTAATCGTCAAGTGCACAAAGTGCACAAAGTTTATTTAAAAAATGTTGTATGCATGTGCATGATATTTTAAATTTGATTGTATATTAAAAAAAAAAATAAAAAAATATTGACAATAACTGAATTGTGTTCATCTCGGCGTTCATTTAATTTTTGGATACTTATACATAAGCGTCATAAGACCCGACGCTCAATAGTCGGTCGTTCTTCGCAGAATTTAATATATTTGTATTGGTGTTAGACAGTCAGCAATCAGCGGTCCGCCATAGATAATTTTCACATCCACAGTCATATCAGTGCCCATGGGTCAGGTTACGAGTTTAGTCCAGGAGCCATTTCTTGCAGGGACCTTAAATAAAGAATTCACTCAACCCACACCACATAAAAGATCTGGCTATATATTATGACAGGATAACCCTCCTGAAGCATTTCTAGGGTGGATGTCACGTCAAATTGTCGTAAAGCTTTTTTTACAGCCAATGTTTGTCACAGGGGTCAAGTTGCGAAATTCTCTAAAATCAAGGATATGGTCTGGAGACATGTTATATGAATGACTATATCTTCAAAACCATAACGTTAATTACAGAAAACAAAGTACCTATGATACCAGAAAATGATTTTATCTCCCACAGGCTCTAAACTAAAGCATTTGACTACACACAACCACACCTAAATACCAATCTAGATAAACCAAGATGGTAAATCAGGGGAATACCATCTAGATGTAACGCTATGAAAATTTCGTGTGAAATGTTTGCCGATATTCTACGAGATCCCATAATAAGCCAACCACGATCGTCTTTTCCCTTCGACAATGATTGAAATGCAAAGGTTTTTAGATTCTCCTTTTCACATTTTATATAGGTTGAATAATGATAGAAATACCAGTCTATCTACTTCCCTTGGTTTAATTTAAATTATCTTGTCTGCTAGAATCTTTTTAAAAGTTGGTACCCCTAGCACAGCTGAATTCAGATTTGCAACACATCATCGCTTTTATCTTGCCTTTATTGTGACGTCACGTCAGACCAGCCGCCCGGAGACTGAATGTTACAAGTATTGACGCCCGGCCAGATGGTCTGATGTGACGTCACAAACGAACGTCAAACAAGGGCAGATAAGCGATGCGGATTTCATTTCTGAAATCGGCCGGGCTTGAGATGCCAACTTTGAAGCACTTTTCAAAAGCTACCAGGAGACAAAATACTTCGAATAAAACCAAACAGAGTATTTGGGCTGATATTTCCATCATTAGCTAGCCCGAGAAGAATATAAATAGGGAAATATGAAAATCTTTGCATTTCACCTTTAACTCACGGATATAAACACCTTCGGATAGCACAATCTTTTGATATTTCCTGCCGCCTAACAAAGCCAGACTTTTCGGAGGGAACACACCATTTGATGTTCAAGCACACTGTCTGCCAAATGATGGTTCACGCACAAATGATGCCATATTTGGATACTGCTTCCTGATAATGTTTGTTTGCTGTTTTGGTCCACGTGCTACCGCGTGTAATTACTGCGGGCGTGATTTTGGAATTGTCTAACCAAGCTAGCCATGTGATTGGCTAACAAATGCAGTTTCAAATTCGCACGGGATTTTATAGGGCTGAATTCAGATATAATATTCCGTGATATTATATCTGAGTTTACTGAGATTGATTATTACATATATATTATAGATTAGATATAGTATTTGGATTTATTCTTCATACTATGGCTTCTGACAGTATCGGCACCAAAAACAATGGAACTGACCAGACGAGAAGATCAGTGGATTAGTCACCAGCAAGATCGTTAGCATCAAAATCGAAACGATATATTGAATTTTATCAATCATCATCCATGCACAGGCCTCGTCACACAGAAATGCATTAGCTCGACATGTAAAGCCAGTCGAGCGTTGACACGGATCAATCTTAGCGAGTGTTATTCGTGATGGCTATTTGGTCATTAATGCTGGATGAAGAGTGTCCTCATCTTTGATTTTCTGTCCATGGCCTGGCAAGTCTGGTGTGGCCAATCTGTCTGATGTAGGTGGGAGTCCTTGGTTCCTCTTCTTCTTCTTTAAGAACCTGGCACTATCGCTGTCATACCTCCCTGCTGGGCACGAGTTTTAAGACTGGATGCAAACCGCTCATATTTTTGTTGGGTGATGGTGCCTCCGGATGACTTACTATGCCTATGTTACATCAGGCGTTTGGGTCCCAGTGCTGTTGCTGGGGATATCCAGTGAGTTCTTTCTGTCAGCTTCAGAGAGAGGTCTCACACTGTCAGTACGTGATAGGCAGAGAATTTAAATTACTTTGAACCAAGCTATTATGTTGTGGAATTCCTTGGTAGAGATATCATTGTCTTCATCAGCTCGGGACCGAACCTCTTCTCACCTCAGTGGTGAGTGCCCTGAATGGGTCATGTAAAACAGGATAACACTGACGAGAAGACTTTCTAACTCCAAAGGTCAGATGCTTGATTGTGCAGCAGCATCCATTTGTCGGCTTCCTCGTGCTATCAATGCCTCAGTGACTCCATACTTAGCAAACCCCGGATGCAAACCATCTTTATGATTAATGAAATGACAGATTTCCAAGGACAGTATCCTACCAAATTTGAAGAACTACGACATAAGACAGACATAAGATCCATGAAATCTGCCGAATTCGCCCTCAGAGAAACATTTATCCTGCTCTAAGAATGAAAATTCAATGCTGCAAAACGCCCATCTAAATCCAGTGCGACAAGTACATTGAGGACCCAGGAAACAAGGCCAGTCTGTGTTTTCCTATCTGAGAGCTGCAGGTACCAGAGGAATCAGGCAGACCTGGGACTTGTCGTAACGTACATGGAGGTGGGTTCAAGACGAGGAAGCAACTGTGGACATTATCTAATCTAAGCAACCTCTGGAAGTGACAAGGTTTATTGTCCGGTCACCATCAAATGGTGTGAGGTGTGACCGTGCTCTATGAACAGAGCTGTATTTTGAACTGGAAAAATGCAATACCATTCAATATAAATGCCGGATCCAAATATTGCCTTGCATTCCCTGCTTAGTACACACTGGCAATAACATGAATCGATACTACGATTTCTCTGTCTGCAATTGTGAACAAGACATTGACTTGGTATCCTCAGCAGCACTATAAAAATTTATGTCCCATCTTGGGCATCCATTCTCTGGGAACTAACCCAGGAGAAATCTTTGCAAATTATACTGCTTTTTGGTAACGGTTCATGTGGCCAGTTAGTAGCATAGTATAATTCTTCGCGATATATATTGGACAATCTTTCACTGCTGGTAGTATCAGTTTTCTTCATTACAAGGTATACGGGCCCATGAGACATACCGCTTGTCAACAAGCCTACAGTAAATCCTTTAATAATTCAATCACCTTATTAAAATTCGATCACCCCATTTTTTTTTGACAAAATTCGATCAGGCATTCAAATAAATTTGATCGCCTTCTAAAGTCATTAATATAAGAAAGAAGTACTATATTATCAGCACGATTTTGGACCATTTCGTCAACTTCCTGTTCTTTTAACAGTGCCATTTGATCAACCTCTGATCCCATTGCGGAAAATTGCACTTCCTGTGATTTAATTATTAGAGGATTTACCGTAACACTTATCTGCATGTTGTTGTTTGAGGCAGAAATGAAAATTTGGTGTGGAAATTAGCACCCTCCCGCCCCCCCCCCCTCTCTCTCCCTCTCTTCGGCGAGACCATGACATACCAAATAATTCTGAGATAAAAATATAATACATTATTCGTCAGCGAAAACGAACCCATGACCCCTCCCAATGATGCAGCATGTCATACCGTCTGAGCTGTGTCGGGCCATAATGAACGTGATGAATGAATTGTGCTGAATATCCTACTTGCATATATATATATTGAATATATACTATCCTATACTCTATCAGTATGATGCATGTATGAACCTTTGCCAGTTACTTGCCGAGGGGCGGTGGTTCTCTCCGGCTTTCTTCACAAACCAAATTGGCTGTCATCAAATGAGTGAAATATCCTTGAGTGTGACAATAACCCAATCTCCACTATCAGCAAGCACTACATGCTGTTGAAGGAGATTAACAATGTATAGCAGTACATACGTTTCATATCTTTCTCCATCACATCTCCGTCTCCATCACTTACTGCCAATTTTTACATCATCATACAGCGCCAAAATTCGGTAACAATTAGCAGACACTTGAAAGTTTGCATGTTGTTTAACATCAAGCAGTTACGGATACACGTATATTTAATTTAAACGATAGAGGGGTCTTCAAGCATTGGAGCATTCCTGCTCTTAGCTCTCCTTGTGGCTAAGTGTTTGGAATGAGAATTTATATGGAGCCGGCCTCAAGTAGGCCCCTTGAATATCGATTCAAGTTATACCAAAGACTGTAAGCCACGGACTACCGACTATCGAGGTATACCCGCATGTTGGGCTTCGAATGACGACTGACGCGGGACCGCAGACGATTAGCCACAAGTCATTCGGACATGCGCAGTAGTTTTGGAATAGTATATGAATCGCAATTCTGAATTGGAAAGATACATGTATGTAATAGATGGAAAGAAAATACGGAGGATTCTAAGACGTAGCCTTGGTACTTTAGCCGCGCTTTTCTTGATGTTGTTCATGTGGAAACTATGAAGTAATCACAGGGCCAAAAGCACCGGCTTAAGCGGAATTAAGAGACGCTAGCTCGGGAGCTGTGATGACAGATCAGCTCAAATAAGTAACTCATCTGATGTTAATGGATGAGCATCGATGGCTTTTGTCGGAGTAAACGCGAGTGAGTGAGTGAATAGAATTGCCTTAACATGGGGTAAACCTGGTAAACGCCAAAATACCCAGAAAAGCTATCATGTAATGCTCGACGTGGTGCTGTAAACATTTTCCACCAAGACAATATACCTACATATTTGTCAATTGACATGCACAGAGGGCGGGCCTCGGGGATTAACAGTCCACCATAAGAATCTTACCATATAAAAATAATAAATTGGAGAGATGTGGAAGAGGTGGGAAAACTTTTCGACGTCTGGCAACTAATAGGCAACCATATGACTCCACAGGAAAGTCTCTCTCGTCACCTCACATTCAGACTACAATACGGAGGATTCTAAGACGTAGCCTTGGTATCTCAGCCACACTCTTTTTGCAGCTGTTCATGTGAACTAGTAACCACACGGCCCCTAGCAGCGGGTTAAGTTGAATTTGATACGCTAACCACCATTTTCCCATCAATCTTTGCAAAAATTGTAAAGTTCAGTTCATCGAAACATCGAAATTTTGAGCAATCTCAAAATGACTCCGATTTTCCTGATCAAAAATGTTTCAGCTAATCCTGTCAAAGTAAAAAGCTTTGTAATGTGGCTATACTCCATCTTTTAGTCGTCAAAATTTGGAATCCCCCGCAAACCCTAAAGCCCGTTCTACACGGCAAGTTTTCCATGGCAACAGTGCTCGTGTAGGAAATAAAAAGTGACAATTTTCCCTCGTCAATCCCCACTTTTCCCTAGCTTTTTTCTTGACAAGTGAACAAGGAAACTTCGCGGTGTAAATAGCGAACGAGAAAAATTGCCACTTTTATTATGCGTGCGCGTCTTCCATGCCGCCAATCAATTTCCGGTATTTCCTGAAAGTGAAAGCAAACGTGGTCATCTTTTCACCGCATTTATTCCTACTTTTGTATCAGTTTTTGTACCAAAGTTTATATTTTGCAGAATTTAACTGCTCGACATCATAGCCAATCATCTGGGGTTCATTTTCACGCTATGTTTATATTCTTTTACAGGAAGTATTGTAAACAAATTGACAATAGCTCTTTACTAGAACCAACACATTTGACAGTTTTTCTATTCATTCGGGGACTTGTCTACCTCAGTTATACTGATGTACTTGTTTGTCAAACTGGGACATTTACTTCATCATAGTTTATCATTCTGGGTCCATTTTGTGCATATTACCTACTCCTTCATACAAAGCATTATGGGTAAGTTCAAGATGGCAGCCATGTTGACCATTTTGGAGAATTGCCCTCACTTCAATATTCCAAATTAGCCAAAGCCAAGCAATTTTATAAGATAATTATCATTGCCAGGTTACTTCGAGCGTATTATTGAAAACATGTGAGCGAAGCATCGGGGATAATGGAATATCGCAGATATGATGGCTCCTCAGGGACAAAACTTTATGATCTAGGACACTTTCACTTTCCGTTTGATGTGATCGAACTTCTCTACATCATCTCTTTCCGTTTATTCTCATTTTGAGCGCACGTTTCACTCAATGTTTGGTTGTACGCAAGTTTTTTTTTTATATTTATAATTTTAATTCCAGGCAGCTGTCAAAAACACATTGATAGGAGCAAAATCATGACTTATACTTGGTGAATCGCGAGACAGAGCCTACAACAGTCTCTTTGAGATTAACAATGCTTCTACACGTGCTCCTTTTCAGCTATACAATAGCCCCAACAACGTATTCTCAAATCAAGTATACACCAAAAACATAAATGAGTTACATTGCAACAAAATAAAAAAAGCAATAAAATCAGTGTCTGACAGCATATCCGAATTTATTTTCTGAGCTCATGATCTCATTCGTTTTGTAAATTACAACACATATAAGGGTAGTGGGAAGAGGTGCCGACATACTGACTGCGTCCCACTCACAGTTTGAAAAGGAGGCTGCTTTTTCAGCACAGTAATATGAATTTAGTTTTCCTTCCACCCGATAAGATTTGAAAAAGTGTTTCTTGTTCTGTTCTGATATATATAAAGTTTAGTTCAAATAAGTACTGTGCTTTCTCATTTGAATGTAGACGTCCAAATAACACAATGGCGAAGGTAAATTTTGTTTCCGATGCCCACCAGTCAAAAAAGTCCTTCCAAAATGTATTTATATATGGACAGCCCAAAATCAAATGTTATATTGTTTCATCTTGGGTTTTGCAAAAGGTGCATAGAGGAGATTGAATAATTAATCTTGAATAAGAAAGTATTTGTAACTAAAATCCTGTGGATTAGTTTGTATTGTAACCATCTTAAACAAGTATCGGTCGTTCTTCCGAATGGTCAATTATATAGTTTTCATCAAGTTTGTGTATCAAAATCAACTGTTGTTTTCCATTTCTCTTAAGGTTGTTATACTTCTCAGCTACAAACTGGGTATAGAACGGTTCACAACCCTTTGAGAAACTCAAAAGATTTTTAATTGGAAATGTTTCACATTTTATATGAATGAAACTTCTAACTAAGGAGGATTTTACTGCACTGATGACACCATGATAGGTCAAAAATTTGACCTAATAAATTATACAATTGCTTAAAAGATACTAAATCGATCCATTGTCCATCATTGTCCAATAGATCATTTATCGTCCGCACTTATTTACTACACCAAGTTTTATTGAGTACGGTTTTAGAACCAATCATTAAACCATATACAATGGAACATTATATCTTCCAATGTTTGGGCATTTGTGATATTCACATAAAACATCTTCCAAAACGGGCTGAGTACTGATTTACATAACGTTTCTCGGGACCACTTTCCTCCAACGACAATGAGCAAGATACTTAAATATCGACCAAAGATCTCAAAGATACTCGTTTTTTTTATAGATTTTCTTAAAGCATCGGTGTCTACTTGTTTTACACCCTCTTCACTGTATTTCTGGGAAAATTTTGTTGTTTTTATTTTATCGTCGGTTCCACCCCAATTAATCCGTAGAAAATAGATTTTATATTTTTTATGAAGCTGTCCGGCGGATTTGGTAAAGTACGGAATATATTATTCAACTTTGGTATAATAATACTTTACAAGACAGTCACTCTATCTCGAACGATCTGTTTTGCCAATACCCGATGCATGTTTTAATTTCTTTTAATTTTTCACTAAGATTTAGCGGTAAAATCTCTTCCAAATTGGTTAAAAATATGACCGTGAGCAGCTTAAAAGTTTCGTTCTCCTAGTAGAGGGTATTTGTGTATAAAATTTCATTTTACGTGTCTCCTTGCTTCCAAACCACACCACCGGCTACTTTTTTTAGAATTGATAAGTATATCAGACATCCCGCCGGAACCGATAGGTCAGATAAGACCACTGAAACAGAAGCTTCTGACCCATCTTGTGATAATGTTGTGTCGTCTGCAAAAAGATTAATCCTGTACTCCGTTTCACCTATCGTCATGATTGTAATACCTTTTATACCGTCATTATATCTTATCATTAGGGAGAGTATTTCAGCACGTAGCACAGATAGATCAGGCGAAAGAGGGTCAAATTGACGACAGCCTCGTTTTACCCCCAAACAAGGAGAGAGAAATGAGGCACAGAAGATGAAATGTTATTGCAGAAAGTGCTAATCCAACTTTGTGTAGTTTGGCCAAAATGAAATAGGCCTAAGACTTTGTTAATGAGGCCCCATGATATTGTATCAAAGGATTTTTCAAAGTCAGTTATAAAGAGCATACCGGGGAGATTATAAGTGTTTGTTACGTTAAAGCTACGTGAAGTATATCATTCCCTATAACACGACCTTTGATGAAACCAGTTTGCGCTTCACTAAACAGGCTCCCCAGATGTACCTTACTTCTTTCTGCAATACAAGATCAGACAATTTGATATTGAACGTTTTATAATGTGATTGCACTGGTCGCCAATTTGCTAAAATTCTGTTCATTCCATTTTGTCAGGTAGGCTATGACTCCTTGTCCTTGTTTGATCGACATCATTCTACTCTCAAATCCGTAATATATACTATGTACGAAGTAAGCACCAATATCTCTCCAGAAAAATTTGAAGAATTCTGCGGTAAATCCGTCAGATCCTGGATATTATTATGTTTGAGACGTTCTAGAGCCTCATGAGAAAGTGAACACTCAATTGACTGTTTGCATCTTCAGTGAGCGTATTAAAGTCGCCTAAATTTAAATCAGGTAATTCTATATGAAAATTTAATGATGTGATCGGTCGCCAATTTGTTAAAGAATTTCTAGGTTTGTTCCCTTTGGCAGGCAGATTATGGCTCCTTGTCTTTGCATGATCGACATCGTTCCACTTCCAAGTCCGAAATTTAGACTTTTCACGAAGTAAGTATCGGTACCAATATCTTCCCCCCCCCCCCCCAAAAAAATTGAAGAATTCGGCGGTAAATCCGTCGGATCCTAAACGTTTATTCTGCTTGAGACGTTTAAGACTGGCCAATACTTTCTCAGGTCTAAGTGAATCCTCAATTGACGGTTTCGCCTCTTCAGTATCAGGTAATCGACTACACCACAAATTTTTATAGTTGTTTCTTACTGGTATTTTATCTGATGTGTTATATTTCTGTTATCATCTTTGATGTTTGGAATTGTTTCGTTAACATATTTTTTTCTAGTCGGCAAATGTATTTCTCACCATTCTCTATCCATTTTGCTCTAGATCGGAACCACAATGCCTTTTTTTTCTTTTTTGTCCCCCTTTAATCGTCTAGTTTTTTTTGTAGCATGTAATATTTGCAACGTTTCTGCTGACCGATTTATGTTCTTCGTAGTTTCTAATTGAAAAATTCTTTCTTCAATTTCACGTTCGTGGACTTTAGCTTTTTCCTACTGGATTATTCTACTGTTTTTCCTCGCATTTCCACCAATATCGAAAAGATATTGGTCAATACCAAAGAAGATTTGATCATTTACAGAGTTTTGATCAGAATTATATTGTTCGAATGTGTTGAAAACTACTTGATTAATTTCATTGATATAATTTTTGTCTTTCAACAGCGAACTATTAAACTTTCTGGGGTTGCGTTCTTGTTTGAAGTCGTTAAATCTGCATTCGAGAATGACGATGGAATGGTCGGATTTATAACCAGGAATAGTTTATTCATCTATGCATGAAATGACAAAGCATTCTTGTTTGAAATTTCTCATCATTTATTTTTTTCTATTTATTTTATTATTAAAGGACCTTTTATCCTTAGATGGGTAAATGGCCCCAGGTCAGGTGCAATACAGAAGTATACCAAAATAAATTACTTCCACTACAAGAAATTGTTCAATTGGCATGAAGTACAATATTATATTGTATACTTAGAAATTTTTTAAGGTACTGAGTCTAATAGTTGATTCTGAGGTGAAAATAATTCTTATTGTGCTCTGTAAACATATGAAGATAAACGAGAACCAGAGCCAGATTTCTTCTACGACTTCGTATTGGAAAAGCGAGTGTGCTGTATCAAGATGGTTCTGGTAATCGTTTATCTTCATATGTTTATAGAAAGAAGTATGAAGTGTTTTCGCCTCAGAATTGGCGATTTTGCACGAATGCACTACTTCACGGCCCTGTTATTCGACAATGATGTGACTCAGTGCGTTGAAACTTTTCTGAGTATACATTAATATTGTACTTCATGTCAAGAGAGCAATTTCTTTTAAATGTAATATTTTATTTTTGTCACTCTACCGCTCCTGTCCTCGGGCAGTTGGATTGTTCCACCTCATGTGAATCATATGTGAGCTCACACACGTAAAACATTAACTTTTTTCTTAGCATCAGACACACATGTGAGAAATCTAATTTGCGGAAAAAATGCGAGATATTCAATTTGAAAGAAATATACAAACTAAAAATTACATGAAGTGAGTCGATTGGCGTCTGACATGCAAGAATTTTGAACTCGTTACCTTTGCGGTGAAAGATTTTCACTTGATCATACAAGTTGATGAAGGTAGCCATTACCAGACTTATATGAATCACGTATGTACTTCATATAAAATTCATATGAGATACATGCATGGGATGTCGCGGGTGTGATATGATTCACATGCATAATACGCCTGATTCTTTTCATAAGAGATATTCTCTATGATACAATGGCGTCACTGGGAGCTTTTTCTCTCTCTGAAAAGCCTAATTTCAACACAGAAGTAAATGGAAAAAACTTCGAAAAAGGCTAGTTCAGCTCTGATTTTAACACATAATTTGAACGGATGTACTATCTTTTACTTCGCCAAGTTGTAGAAATTTATCTCAAGTATGACAGAAGATTTTTAGGAAAATCCTGTTACGCTCCATTGAGGCCTAGGTTAAAAATCCCCCAGTTTCGCGGGTGGCGATCACGGCACTGTAATTGATAGAACAGCTGATCCTTTGTTTAGAGCCGCTGTTACTTCCGTTCTATCTAAGAGAATAACTAACTCCAGAAATTACACTGTATGTTACTTCATGGATAAAGTATCTCCTTAGGTTCTTACATAACTTGGAATATTGCGGAAAACTTCGTGGAAGCGGATCGGATTCGTGCGAGTTGAAAGAGAGTGTTTATAAGAAAGTTAATTGAGCTCTGTCGACGTGTATGTTTCCATTTCGTTTGATTGCAATTTGAGAGTGTACTGCCGTGGTCAATACATAAGTTTAATGCTCATTTGTCAAGAATCGATAGTGATTGCTGCGGTACTTACCTAAGGAAATAAACCATCTGTGGTGAGCCCCATATAATTCCTAGGCTCACTCCCACGTATAAATTTAGTGTTTATAATTAATCTTTCCTGGTGTCGCTTTGTGTGGAATGTTTCTTCGTAAAGTGAGGATCTATAAATTCTCCTAAATTTTTGGGAAAGATCTCTTGGATTCAAGTAGGAATGTCTTCTAGTAGTACCAGGAACGGCAATCCGTCATATAGATTTTGGAGGGAATTCATTGAAGCTGTTGGCGGTGACCTCGTCACCACACTTTACTACAACTGAATTAAACTTAAACGTCCAGATATGTCCGCTATGTTCGCACTGTGTGGAATTCAGTATGGACGATGGTCGGTCACTGATTTTGTGATCTGACGGTCGTACCGGTACGGTATATGTCTGTAAGCCAAATGTCCGCTATGTTCGCACTATGTGGAATTCAGTATGGACGATGGTCGGTCACTGAATTTGTGATGTGACGGTCGTACAGGTACGATATATGTCTGTAACCCAAATGTCCGCTATGTTCGCACTATGTGGAATTCAGTATGGACGATGGTCGGTCACTGAATTTGTGATATGACGGTCGTACCGGTACGATATATGTCTGTAAGCCGAATGTCCGCTATGTTCACACTGTGGAATTTAGTATGGACCATGGTCGGTCACCGAATGTGTGCCTGACGGTCGTACAGGTACGATATATGTCTGTAAGCCAAATGTCTGCTATGTTCACACTGTGGAATTTAGTATGGACGATGGTCGGTCACCGAATGTGTGCCTGACGGTCGTACAGGTACGATATATGTCTGTAAGCCAAATGTCTGCTATGTTCACACTGTGTGGAATTTAGTATGGACGATGGTCGGTCACCGAATGTGTGATCTGACGGTAGTACAGTTACGAGATATGTCTGTAACCCAAATGTCTGCTATGTTCGCACTGTGTGGAATTTAGTATGGACGATGGTCGGTCACTGACTGTTGGATCGGACGCTCGTACAGGTACGGTATATGTCTGTAAGCCAAATGTCTGCTATGTTCACACTGTGTGGAATTTAGTATGGACGATGGTCGGTCACTGAATGTGTTATATCTGACGCTCGTAGTGGTAAGATATGTGTCTGTAAGCCAAATGTTCGCTATGTTTGCGCTATGTGGATTTCAGTATAGACGATGGGGCTTTGTTGGTTCGTCGCGAAATGACGGGCATATTGTTGAAAGCAACGTAAAAAACTTAACTCATTCATAAGTTGTACTAACCAAGTTTACATGGCTTCGTTCGTTCCTACTAGTAGGAATGGACGATGGTCGACAGTTCCTATACTAGGAGGAACGAACGAACCCATGTAAACTTGGCTCGGCTGTACGGGTTGAGCTCTGCAATTGCCCTCTTACCGACGAAATCTCATAAAGTATGTCCAGGTTGAATAACCTACCACATTCTCGATTATTGCATCATGCATTTCGATCCAGCAAGACCCTTCCTGTTGGCTTCAGAAGGTGAAGGTCCTCGCCTAAGAGATTGAAGTCTGGCATCACTTCGAATCCAACCGATTGTTAGTGGACGTGGCGGAATCAAATCTATACCAAAATTTGTTCACTTTCAGCGTGCAAAATAAGCCCTCATTCAAGCAAACTCTATACTATTGAACCGTATTAGTAGTGATGTAAGAGTAAATGGAGTATCCTTTCACCCGGATGTAGAGGTCATTTGGGGCGGAAACGAGGCGGGAGGAGAGGTCAAGTGCAGTATAGTTCCGGCAGAAGGACCAAAAGCTACCTCCAATCCAGGAGAGTTCCAATTGTTGGAGGGGATGTATTCAGGATGTATTCATCCGCAGTGATGCGGTCTGGCCGCGGTTTTGGCGGTGATTCGGTCTCGGGAAAAAGCTTCCGCGGAAAAAAAGTAGTCCCTAGATAAAATGGTCGGATGGGGTCGAGTGAGGTATCAAAGTGAAGCTTATGTGAAGGGGCATCTAATGGGCTGGGTGTGGGGTTGACATATCGGCCTTCTGCGCATGCGCGGTGGCCGAAGGGTATGAAAATAGCCGTTTTGGGATGTAGGGGAGTCCCTAATGGTCCGATGGGGTCGAGTGAGGTATCAAGGTGAAGCTTATGTGAAGGGGCATCTGATGGCTGGGTGTGGGGTTGAACTATCGCATTCTGCGCATGCGCGGTGGCCCAAGGGTATGGAAATAGACGTGTTGGAGCTAGGGGAGTTACTCATGGTCCAATGGGGTCGAGTGAGGTATCGATGTGAAGCATTCGTGAAGGGGCATCTGACTGCACTAGCGGCTCGTGCGTTGTCACCATTCTGCGCATGCGCAGTGGCCCAAAGGTATGGAAATAGACGTTTTGGAGCTAGGGGAGCTACTCATGGTCCGATGGGGTCGAGTGAGGTATCGATGTGAAGCATTCGTGAAGGGGCATCTGACTGCACTAGCGGCTCGGGCGTTGTCACCATTCTGCGCATGCGCATAGACGTTTTGGGATATAGGGGAGCCCCTAATGGTGCAATGGGGTCGAGTGAGGTATCAAAGTGAAGCCTAGGTGAAGGGGCATCTGATGGGTTGGGTGTGCGGTAGGAATATCATTCTGCGCATGCGCAGATGCAATGCGGAGCTCTCGTCCAGTCAGAAGCGAGTATTTCAAATCCGTCCCAGAGCTCTCGTCCAATCAGAAGCGAGTATTTTGACCCGGTGCATTATGGGACATATCCAAGATGGCGGCACGTATGTTCAAGATGGCGGCACATCCGGTGTCGAAAACTGGCCATTTTGTCGGGATGTGGTCACCTAGTGTCGAAAACTGGACCCTGTATGGGTCCCGCTCTACGTGTTGGAGCTAGCGGAGCCACGAATGGTCCAATGGGGTCGAGTGAGGTATCAAAGTGAAGCCTAGGTGAAGGGACATCTGATGGGCTGGGTGTGGGGTTGAACTATCGGCATTCTGCGCATGCGCGGTGGCCAAAGGGTATGGAAATAGACGTGTTGGGGTGTAGGTGGGCCCCTAGTGGGTCGATGGGATCGAGTGAGGTATCCATGTGAAGCCTAGGTGAGGGAGTTACACTAGGGTGTCGTTTCCATTCTGTTGCGCAGGTCACGTGGGGGTTGTGACGTCACTTCCGGGTTTTTCACTAAAACTACCTCCAAACATAGAAGAGTTCCAAATGTTTCCCCTTACACGTCCGTATGTTGGCCGCAGCGCGCGCGCGCGTCAATGTAGGGAGAGGTTAAATCGACAACATAGAACTTATAGTCATAAACTTAATCTATACGTGTTGGACGAGTCTTCACTCACCGTGTACACGCACCTCAATGAAATGGCCGCTCCAAACCTAGACCAAAAACACGTACTTGGTCTGTGGGCTGATTTCATTGGCTCTCTATTTTTACTATAGTGCGCTTGCATTCTAACCTTGATGGGTTACATTTTGGCCCCATCCTACACCACTGATTTCAGTTTGACTGAATCTCCACATTGGGCATTGATGCATTATGAATAAAACACACAAGACAGGGTTTTTTGATGAGATCTCATTTTTTTATTCAGTGAACAACAACAACGTGAGAACAACCACGTGAAAACTGAAGCCCAGAACAAGGGGCTTGTACATTGAAAGATTGAAGCCCAGAACAGGGGCTTGTACATTGAAGCCCAGAACAGGGGGCTTGTAAGCTTGCTTAAATTAACTTAAGAACGGGGCTTGTACATTGAAATGATGGGCGGCCCAGTCATATACAGAGTACATCGCGGTCCTCTGGCCTTGGGGTACTCGTCAAACATCTGTACGATGGTAGATAAGGGTCTTCCCCGGCATTGATGGTACAGGTAAAACAAGCAATATTTTCCGCACACGCTACTGGTCAGGCTTTGCAACGTTTGACTGTTTCAACACCACGTCTCTGTGCCTTGATCCATGAAGTCTGTTAAATCGGGATGGAGGGGTGGCAGGCCGTACGGGTCAGAGTATTCGCCCTGCTGTTCTGTCAAGCACACGGCCACCCAGTGTTCACCGGGTCGCTCCATCGGGTCCGTGTTGAGAACGTAAGCAGCAGGATACACACGGTCTAATGGGAACACATCTCGGGCGAACACCCCTTGAAACATCATACGTGTCTCTGGGTCATTCTCCAGCACGGTGGTTATCTGCTCTGTATCCATGTTAGGTGGAGAAGTCACACAGGACGTTGCGCGCCTTGTCCACTTGAATGATGTTGTCAAACTCGGCGTAGCAGATCACATTGACGGTGCTCCGGAGGGCTCGTTGAAAGTGGATTTCCAACCGTAAATTGCCTTGCTTGGCCAGGGCCAGCTGATGGTCGTTCTCTAAGGTGGGGTCAGATCGAAACAGAACAACGTGTATCCGTTCCCGTAGTCCTCCCGACTGATGAAATTCCCTTCGTCCTGGTTGATTTGACCGGTGGCTGTAAACAGGCTCTGATAGGCTCGAATGAAATTCGCGCGCCCAAAGTTCGGGGTTAAGGCGGTGGCTGGCACCTGTTGTCCATCCACATGCAGGGCCACAAAATTGATGCCGAAATGTTTAAAGTCAAACGGATTCTCTGGGTAGGCTCCACTGAAACTGGTATTTTCCACACAGGCCAGGATCAATCGCTTGGGTAGTTCCCCAGGAACAGGTTGTCTTTGTTGGCGCTCATATTTCCAGCAGACACAGAGAACACTTTGGTTTGCACACGTCGGATAGGGTACTGGGCTGGTTTTGTTTTCCAAGGCTTTCATGTGTCCCAATTGAACGGCTGGATTCGGTTTCACTTTTCGGACATACAGGACTGCGTCTTCGATGACAATCTTATAGTCAGCTACATGCGCCTCTACGTTAGTGGCCATCAAGGCGAAGGTCGGAGGCGCCCGTATCAGTCGGATTTTGATGGGAACCTTGTTCAAGAGGTATCGGTCTTGCATGAACATGTCTGCGTGCAGTCGACCGATCATATCCACCGAGACGCCGTTCGCGGTCAAAGCCTTCCATTTGCTATATCCCGTATTGTCGTTCTCTGCGCCCATGTGCTCGGCTTTGTCCTGGTAGAATAAAGCGGCTGTCAGTTGAGATTTTTAGCCTCTCGCCCATGCGACAACAGCGTCTCGATGTAGGCTCGATAGGGGTACGTGTTGGTCGAGTCACTGATGAGTTTGTCGCTGAGAAATATATCCACCTGTTGAAACATCGAGTGCAGCCAGAGATTCGTCGGACCCACCGTTGCTTGGTCGGCGATTCTGGTGCCATCTCCACTGACGATCTTGGCTTTCACATACAAGTAGGTATGGGCTAAATCCACATAGGTCGTATCCGCATTACTGATGGTGAACTCGATGGGCCCTGTTGCGTTGATGCTGGACAGCGGGAGATGCTCCACCCATAATCCTTGTTCGGCACTGGTCTGTGTGGGCGGCACGGTCCACAAATCAAATTCACTGTTGGTGGAGGGGCAGGACTCGGCGTGGATCAAGGACATGTTTTAAGAAAAGATATCCCGGGTCTTCGATGTGCGCCGTCGCTGGGTCGGTCGTCGACTGGTGCGTGGTCTCGGTGGGGCAGCTCTTTTATTCCCTACGGTGCGTTGTGCTTTGGCCACCAAGACGCCTCCCGCTTCTTTGGCCCGCCGTTTCAAGGCTTCTTTGGGTGCCGTACCCCCCAAGACATCACCGGCCACTTGCAGTCCACTGCGTACCGCTTGTTTGCCGATTGCTTTCACCCCACGCGTCACCAAGGGCAGGAACGTTTTGACGATGCTGCCGAGTATGTTCCCCAGTCCATGTCCACGTTGCATGCGTGCACCACTAAACACCGGAAAGCCACCCCCGGCCTGTTGGGCATAATAGTCCATATAGCTGCGTGCATCGCACTCGTAAGGCACCTTCATTATGCAAAGTGGGGAGCACGTGCTTGTCGAAAATTAAGTGTCAGCACCACTTTCCCGCGTTGGAATGCCACCGGTCGTCCCGTGTCATCTCTTATATCCACCGTGATCGTGTTGATGTGGGTTTGTCGTACAGGCAGGTAGAGCATGTGGGTGAAACTGTGGGTGACTTGATCGCCATACTTATTTTTAATGGGGACCACCCGTAACAGAGATGTGTTGATATCGCCCACGATGTGGTTGCCCACCACGTCCGAGTAGACGTAGAGTCCGTACATACCCGACTTCATATCCATCGGGATCTCGCCATGGTGTTCGGTGGGACCAGCGAACGTCTGTAGATCGAAACCCAGCATTTGCTGTAGGATAGGACTCAGTACGACAGTCGCGTTGGCGGCGACGGTAAGCTGTGCCTTGTCGTTGTGTGCGTTGTCATCGAAGTCCACGTGATTCTTGAAGGGATAGGCTTGGATGGGTTTTGAACTATTCGTGACCTGCCGTAGAGCCTTATAATGCAACAGTCTTGACAGCCCACCGATGAACTCCTTGGGAGTATCGTATTGGCCTTCGGGGAGGATGAGTCGGGTGTCTTTTCCTTCGTAGGTCACCTCGTACCACACTTCATTGGCTCGCACGTTGTACCACGAGTAAGGGTACTGAATATCCACCAGTCCACATTCCCACCGGCCAGGTAAATGCAACGGTTGTGGTAATTGAGTCACATACTTGGCCACGGTGTTGTCAGGAAACACATCAAGCGAACTGTTACTGGGTAGCGTGAGGTAAAACATGGCGACTGAGCTGTCCTGCTGCTGCTGTTGGTTTTAATAGGTGTTCCAGACCTTGGGTGGTTGTGTCCGGCGTCGTGTTCGTCGCGTTGACTTGCTACGTGTCACGGCTCTGGAGATGTGCGGTGTCCTGATCAAGGGTGGTTTTTTAAAGGTCTGAAAAGAAGGTGCCCGTTGTGGTGGTGGAGTTTTGGGGGTGACTCCGGTTCCCAGTCGGCTTCCCAAGGTTGTGGAATCTGTCGTGGTGCACGACTCGGCGATTGCTGGGTTTGCTGCATAAAGGCCCAGCGGTGGGGGTTCCCCACCAATTCCTGTGATACATGCATGTCTTTCAAGCCTTGAGCGAAGACCTCCCATCCTCGAGGATCCGTGTGCGATCTGCGTTGACGCATCAAGTCATTCACTAAATCCGTCATGTGGGTGCCGGGGACCACCTGATTCTGTACCAGGGGTTCGCCTTTATCATTCCAAGTCATGTTAGGATTCTGTTTCATCCGTTGTAATACCAGGCCAGCTTGTTTCTTGAACGATGCAGGTACACTCTTCAACACTTCGTCTTCCACCCACTGTGGGGCTGTGGGTGGTACCCCTGGTAATGGCGGCTGTTGGAGCGGTGCTGAGGTCGGCGGTGTGTCACGTGGTGGTGGTGGTGGTGGTGGGGTAGAGAGGGTTTGTATTGGTCCATGAACGTCATGTACCGTTGAAGCGTCTCATTGTACCGTTGTACTTTCTCACTGTCGCTTAACCCCGGTCTCTGTAAGATCTGTTGCATCTCTCCATCGAGGGTGTTTATGGTCTTCACCGTAGGTGGCACAGGGCAGGGCGATTGGAGGTTTTGAAGGAACCGTGGTTCGACGAGGACCATTTTTTTCGTGTGGTTCATTGTCGGCCGAAGAGTCCACCCAATACTGGACCCACCACGGAAGCGGCCAACGGTGCTAAGATGGCCCCGAGAAAGCCGCCTTTCTGTAACACCTTTTTCTTTTGTGTTTGTGGGACCCGCTTGTGGACTAGGGTTCGTAGACCTGTCTTATGCTTGGCCAACTTGGTCTTCTGAGCCGGAGTCAGTGGTACGTTGCCTTCTAACAGATTGTACCCGATCTCGCACAGACAGCGTACAAGGTCAGGGTCCGCACCGCGTACAATGGTTCGGACCAACTCGGGTGGGGCCGTCTTCAATACACGGAGCGTGGGAGCGTGCTTCCGTACTCGCGCAGACATCATGTACAACTAATGGCAGAACCCACAACTCTGCTCTTTTTATCCATCTCAGAGACAAAGTCAACCCTGCTGTGGTATTCATTCTTTTTATTATCTCCATCATCAAACACACACACATCCCAGCTGGGGGGCGCCACTGTGGGTGTGTTTACATTATTTTTGCAAGTACACGTGGTGGGTATCTCCGGGAAAGATGCCGGTCCGTAGTCGAAGGTGGTCGGGGGTGGCTTGCTTGAGGTCGAAGAGCATATACCCGTGCTGAGGAGTTGTGGCATCTTTAAAGGCTTTCAACGCAAACGGTGTGCGGCCGGGATATATCTGTCTCGCCAGGTGCAGCAGTTGAGTGGTATCTCTCGGGTTTTTGAAGACCACCAGGTAGTGGGCATTTAAGCTAATGTTCCGATGTTCTTTGTTTTTACTGAACAGATTCTGCACAATGTAGATGATGCTGAGCCGGCGATGATGGCTGCCTTTGGTAAAGAGTTGGGTGACCCGCGCATCCGTCTCCGCCATGAGATCATCCAGAACCACCAAGGTGTCGGGTTCCAAATCGGCCAGGTTGGGTAGGCCTTCTACGAACGTGATGTGGGGCATTGCTGCATACGCTGCCTGCCATTCTCCGTAACACCACACGACTCGGGCAATAGGTGGGGTGATCATGCTGTCGGCGTGTTGAAGGAGCTTCCGGACGAAGTGCGTTTTGCCGGAACCCGTCGGTCCTGCGATGAGACACATGAAGGGATGCTGCCACCGTGGGTCCATGGTTCGACGTGTATCCGTTGTCGTGGTAACCCGCTCTTGTAAATTTCGTACGAGTGAACTGGAGTGGTGGTGGGTACAACGTCGGTCGTCGTTGTCTGTACACCGTCAGGGATGATGATGGGGGTGGGTACAACGTCGGTCGTCGTTGTCTGCTCACTGTGAGGGATGAAATCTGGTGGGTCTTGAGACGTGGTGGGTGTTCTGGGTGTAGGTGTAGAGCTTGGTGTGGAGCTCGTTGTGGCTTGTACACGGGGTGTGGTGGTGACTGGGCTCGATACGGGGCTGACTGGTGCTCTCTGTAGACCGGTTTCGCTGGTGGCTGGTGTTCTCAATTGGTTAAGTAACGTGCTGACATAGGCTACGTCGTAAAACACACCTCCGTACAGCACACTCAGCAGGGTTAGCACTATCACCACACAGCCCACTTGCGCTTTGCGCGTTTTGGGAGACGCTGTGTTCAGAGACAGCTGCTGTTGGTCCATAGCACTGTGGTCGGACGTGAAATGAAGGAGGACGGCAGTGGTGTCTGGCTTTATAGTCGTTTCACCTGGTTGGCCGCGACCCAGGAATTGAAGGAACTGGGCCAACCTTGCCATTTGACGAAATGAAACAGTTTGCCACGTCGACGTTTCGTTTTCAAAATCTGCTCCACCGTGTAGTAGTCTTGCTGTGTTTTACGACAGGCTGTAATTCCATCTCGTAAAACGTCCCTAGCAACGGTTCCCCTTGAAGATCTTCTAGTTCATAGACTCGCTGCTGTTGGGGTAGGCGCCGTTTAATCAGGAAGTGCTCATCGCTCCAGTTGGGCAAGTAACTTTTCTCGAACTTGCCCTTGACTTTACTGATTCGTACAGGGTCCCCGACCTTGTACACCGCCTTCGTCGTTCGCTGCGATGGCCTGGGGTACAAGACACGGCGGACTTGGGCTTCATTGCGTTGGGTCACGGTAATGGGGGCTCTCTCTATACTCCGATGATAGGCTCGATTGTAACCTCTCACCAGTTTCGGGAGAACATCGATGTACCGCCTTGTATTCTTATAGGTGAAATATTTATACATGCGGCCTTTGAATGTCCTGTTGAACCTTTCCACCACGGAAGCCTTGGTCTCGTTGTACGTATGGAAGAAAAACACCTTCTGGGCTTTCAGAAACTGTTGGAACGGTCTGTTGAGGAATTCCGTGCCTTCGTCGGTTTGCAAATACAAAGGTTTGCGCCCGGTCTTGAAGATGTCTTTGAACGCCGCTATGAGATTCGCCCCCGTTTTCGTCCGGATGGGTACCACCCACGCATACTTGGATAGGATATCGATGCGCGTCAAGATATACCGATTCCCATCGTTGTGTTTGGCAAAGGCGCTCATATCGACCAAATCCGCTTGCCACTGGGCATCTATTCCTCCCACGATGACCCGGTTCCGTAGAAAATGGCGACGGACAGATCGATGTAAGGTAGAGGTGTCTTGTCTTCTTAACCAATCTCGGACTTGGGCACGTTGTATCCCCTGGGGTTTGGCCGCTCGATAGAGAGCCGACAATGCACTATAGGCCGCCGGACTGTCGGGACTGTAGTATAAGTTATCCAACACCTTTTCCCAGCGCTTCATGGTGACAAAATGATGATGCACCCTGGCTCTATCGTTTATTTATAACGGGTATATCTTGGGTCGGAGTTTCTTTCTGATTTTCTTCATTGGCTTTCACAGTGTCCATGGTAAATGACCAGTCCAACTCGTCTGATGACCGCTTGATAAGCACTTCATCCACATCTACCACGGCATCTTCCAATGCAGGCCATAGATCAGGGTGAAGGGTAAAATGCACTGTACCCCCATCTAGCCGAGCCAATTGAGCAAAGAAAGGGCCGCGTCGGATGTACACATCGTGACACAAGTGGATGAGATCGCCGTCCAGTTCACCAGACAACACGCGTTTGAATTTGGTCCAGCCCTCTCGGGACAGACGAATGTGAGCCGGGCACGGCTGTGTAGGGTCCGCATCACAGATGTCTCCCACCTCCTCCATGACATCGACCTTATCCGCATACACGTGCAGGAAAACCTCGGGGGTCAAGCTGAAATACGCCAGTATCATATGCTCCGCCATGGTCAGTACGTGAATGGTACCAGATTTGACTGTCTCTCGTATTTATAGGGAGAACCCCGTGAGATCAAAAGGATCAGGTGGTCATATCACTGGGCTGACTGAGTCTAGCCGGGTAATCAATGGCATCGTCGTCGGGTTCATGGCCAGACAGTTGTGTATTGGGTTCTGCCGCCGCTTCTCTCAGGGCACGAGCCCACTCCAACTCGTCTGATGACCGCTCGTCCGGTGTAAACAGCTGGTCCACGATAGGCACCACTTTCTCGAAGGCTATCCACAGATCGGGGTCTAGGGTGAAGCTTCGCGTAGGGTCTTGGAAGCGGCCCAGGCGTGGGAAGAAGGGTCCACGGTATACGTAGATGGCATTGTCTATGTGGATGACGTGTCCATCGAGCTCGCTGCTCAACACCCGTTTAAATTTGGTCCAGCCGTCACGGTGTAGCGTCACCGTATTCGATACGGTCTCAGCGGGCGACCAGCAAACATCTCCACGGTCTTCCACCAGGGTGACTTTATCTTCATAGACGTGTAACCCCACCAGGGGTGTAAGGGGCAGGATGGCTCGTTGGACGGGTGACATGCTTGCTCCAATGTCGAACGGTGAATGATGCACACTCTGTCTCACCCTCGTATTTATAGTCCCACTGTCAATACCACAGCGCCAGGGTCAATAGGGCACAGACTATTGTGAGGCCAACCAGCCGTCGCTGGTTCCGGCGTGAGCGCTCGTGGTCCATTGGCCGAGCATCAAGGATGGCTGTCATAGTCCAGTAGTGGTGAGTGATGGCACGCCTCTCCATCGAGTGCACTCTGTGGAGGACCGCTTCTGTGAACTCGTTGAGGATCTGGCGTCGCCCCTCGTTGTCGTCGCCATCTGCAAACATGGACCGGACCACTGCTCGGTAACCCGTGAATGAATTCACCACGGTGGCATGCTGTAAAATGCGAGTCGCATAGGGCTGGATCTCCGCCATGGCTCTGCAACCGTAGAAATGAAGGTGTGGGATCCGGGGGGACGTGTTTTATAGACCAGGTCACACATGCGCGCCTAGACGTCGGGTGTAGTCCGTGATACGTACTATTCTGATGGGTTAGTCCAAAAAAGAGAGCAACAACAACAACAACAACACAGATTACAGATCAATCCTTTTATTATGCGTGAACATCATAGGAATGCATGTACTGACCTGTCTGTGGGGGTTTCCCACAATGGCGGTCACCTTCCGCCATTATCCGCCATTTTTTCACAATGGCGGCCACCTTCCGCCATTAGCCGCCATTATCCGCCATTTTCCAACAATGGCGGTCAGACAAGTCTGGACATGTCCAAAGGTCACGCTCCATTCACCCAAACCGGAAGTGACGTCATTTTTACATCCGGGCACTTCGCGTCTGCGCCTGCATTGAGGTATGTATGAGGGTCTTCATGCGCGTGCGCACAATGCGGCTCACCAGTACACCAGTCTTGATCCTCGACTTGGGGTAGAGTGTGCTAAAAATAGATTACCAGCTAGCGTGCTATAAAAGGGAAGCGGCCTTGCCGTTTCATCAGACACTCTGTCAACCACCAAGATGTTCACTTGCACAACTTGCCAGAAGCAGTTTACTCGCCCAGAAGATTTACGACGCCACGAGGCCTCCACCCACAACGATGCACGGTACACTTGTATAACCTGCGCAGGGTCATTTAATCGGGAGGATCAGTTACTGCGCCACGAACGTTCAATTCATGGGCGACGCAAGCGTCCATGCGAGGATTGTGGTCAACTCTTCAAACGCCGCAGTCAGTTAAGACGGCATCAGCGTTTGGTTCATGGTCCGTCTCTACGGTTTGAGCGACAACTTCCTACTGAAGAGGAGCCGCGGAAGGTCAAACCCAGTGAAGATAAGCCCGGGGAGACGAACGCCAATGGTGATGCGATGAAGGAGAGCCCGCCTATACCCACAGTTCAGAAGAGCCTGGGTATCCAGCCGGACCCCAGCGTTACGGTTTCGAGTCATACGCCTGACAACATCGAACATTTTCTGGGCGATCTCTTACAGGACAACCATCCAGTGAGTGACATCGATCGGCGCCATTGGTCCATGACACGGCACTGTTTCCACCCTCATGGCCCTATTCAAGATATTTACAATTTTCCACTGACCAACCGCACCTGTCTACGCAGCTACGTGGAAGCCATCTTCAAAGATCAAACTACGGCCTTTAAATTGAATGTTGCTTTCGGATACATCTTACGTCACAAAAAGACGGGCCAGTTACGGTATTATTATCCCGGCAATAATATCTATGTGTCTGACCAGCCGTTCACTATCATTAACCGGAGGTCACTAGAGACGATGCTGGAGATACTGGACACCGTGGAACCCTTGAGATGGGCACATCGTCAACGCCCCAACATACAATGGGTGGTAGAGAGGGTAACCAATATCACGTTTTTCCTGACCAAGCTGACCGACCACCGCCATCGGTTGAATGCGTCACCCGCGCACTGATGAATACCATAACATGCCGCACATACTCTCTATGTCTACATGCTGATCGTTGAATTGAGCTCAGTAAACCCTTGTACCTAATGTGACGGTGCGTTAAATAATAAAACACGATGTTTGATATTTCAGTTTGTTTTGCTGTGAACATACTAAACATACCCAGGGCGGTTCCCCCAGCCTGGGTGTGATGTAACATTGGGGATAATAAAATATATACACATTGCTGAACTTGTTGTTATTCACGACAACCGCTATCCGATTGTATAATACTCCGCGCGCGCGCGGGCACTGCCGGTGATGACGCTCGCGCGCGCTGCGGCCGGGGTGGGGCGGGGCGGGGCGGGGCGGGGCGGGAAAACACCCCGGCGGTTGAACATACGGACGTGTAAGGGGAAACATTTGGAACTCTTCTATGTTTGGAGGTAGTTTTAGTGAAAAACCCGGAAGTGACGTCACAACCCCCACGTGACCTGCGCAGCAGAATGGAAACGACACCCTAGTGTAACTCCCTCACCTAGGCTTCACATGGATACCTCACTCGATCCCATCGACCCACTAGGGGCCCACCTACACCCCAACACGTCTATTTCCATACCCTTTGGCCACCGCGCATGCGCAGAATGCCGATAGTTCAACCCCACACCCAGCCCATCAGATGTCCCTTCACCTAGGCTTCACTTTGATACCTTACTCGACCCCATTGGACCATTCGTGGCTCCCCTAGCTCCAACACGTAGAGCGGGACCCATACAGGGTCCAGTTTTCGACACTAGGTGACCACATCCCGACAAAATGGCCAGTTTTCGACACCGGATGTGCCGCCATCTTGAACATACGTGCCGCCATCTTGGATATGTCCCATAATGCACCGGGTCAAAATACTCGCTTCTGATTGGACGAGAGCTCTGGGACGGATTTGAAATACTCGTTTCTGATTGGACGAGAGCTCCGCATTGCATCTGCGCATGCGCAGAATGATATTCCTACCGCACACCCAACCCATCAGATGCCCCTTCACCTAGGCTTCACTTTGATACCTCACTCGACCCCATTGCACCATTAGGGGCCCCCCTACATCCCAAAACGTCTATGCGCATGCGCAGAATGGTGACAACGCCCGAGCCGCTAGTGCAGTCAGATGCCCCTTCACGAATGCTTCACATCGATACCTCACTCGACCCCATCGGACCATGAGTAGCTCCCCTAGCTCCAAAACGTCTATTTCCATACCTTTGGGGCACCGCGCATGCGCAGAATGGTGACAACGCACGAGCCGCTAGTGCAGTCAGATGCCCCTTCACGAATGCTTCGCATCGATACCTCACTCGACCCCATTGGACCATGAGTAACTCCCCTAGCTCCAAAACGTCTATTTCCATACCCTTGGGCCACCGCGCATGCGCAGAATGCCGATAGTTCAACCCCACACCCAGCCCATCAGATGCCACTTCACATAAGCTTCACCTTGATACCTCACTCGACCCCATTGGACCATTAGGGACTCCCCTAGCTCCAAAACGGCTATTTTCATACCCTTCGGCCACCGCGCATGCGCAGAAGGCCGATATGTCAACCCCACACCCAGCCCATTAGATGCTCCTTCACATAAGCTTCACTTTGATACCTCACTCGACCCCATCCGACCATTTTATCTAGGGACTTCTTTTTCTCCGCGGAAGCTTTTTCCCCGAGACCGAATCACCGCCAAAACCGCGGTCAGACCGCATCACCGCGGATGAATACATCCTGAATACATCCCCTCCAACAATTGGAACTCTCCTGGACTGGAGGTAGCTTTTGGTCCTTCTGCCGGAACTATACTGCACTTGACCTCTCCTCCCGCCTCGTTTCCGCCCCAAATGACCTCTACATCCGGGTGAAAGGATACTCCATTTACTCTTACATCACTACTCGTATTTAATTCACACAAGAAACTGTAAACATAGAAAAATCTACACTCGTAAAAATTGAGAAATTGAGACCGGACGAAACTGTAAACCCATCGGACCAACGCAGGTGTCGTTTCCGTCAGGACAATGCTGTAGAGAATAAGACACATTTATCTTAGGCAAAGATTACTTCTGGACTTCAGTAACGTGTATTTAGTTTGATTAATTCGTTGTAATAAGGATAAATGACTTTCAACCTCTGTGTAACACGCTATGTTTTCCAACTACTACACAAGGAACCCTCTGTCATTTTAGCAGTTTGAACGCTATTTCCGGTATTATATTCAGATTTGTAAGAGTTTGTTTGTACGTTTACATTGTATTGAGCATTTTTGTTGTTGCATTGTCAGAATAGGGTGTACCCAAATAAACTGAACTTGAATTTGAACTTAAGTTCAGATTAAAAGTACAAACGTACTTGGTGAAGTTCAGCCGTACCGGTGAGTTAACTCAAGAGCATTAATGTTGTAGCACAGATCCTCGGGAAAAGCTGTAAAAAACCCATCCAACATCAGATTCATTTCGCGGAAAGCTTTTAAAATTTATTTTACATTGGTAGTCAATTTTTGTTTATATCTTTATGGTATGGCAAGCCGTTTCAATATTTAATCATTTATTTCACATATGTTGAAAACTTTTGCACATATGTCAAAAAAAAATTAACATATGTGCAAAAGTTTTCAACATATATGTTGAATAACCGATTAAATAATACCGAAACGGCTTGCCATACTGGTGGCATCGTCTCGCTCCACGCAAACTCCTCTCGTGTAGTTGTGACAGTCTCTCAGACGAAAGCCCTACTAAGGTTTCCTTTAAACCCTGGTGGAAAACGCCACATCATCGAGGGAATGCATTTGCGTACACCAACCTGTAACCATCTCGGTCATCTATACGCGGTAAGACTGACCCTGGGATCGTGTGTATCCATTTTCAGCCTACTTTCGGCAAATGCAAGAGGGAATTTCCAGAAATCAATACCACGTGACTTCGTCAGCCAATCAGCAAAAGTCTACCGACGTAACCCCAACCAACCACCTCGCTGGGGGTCTAATAACACCCCAGCCACCAGTCAGATTTTTGGACCGGATTCGGGGCCTTCGCGCACATCGCCGGCAGTGACATCATATATAGTAAAATAGATGTTTAACGAAAATTTTGATTACTTTTCAAGTCTGCATAATACCTCCGTTGACCTAGCGTTAAAAAGAATTATCTGGAGATAATTTTCCCTGTTTATCTGGACAGAGCATATGAAAAGTAGTTCGCTCATGTGCAACACTAAAGGAGTTGTTTGGTCGGATTCAAACTGAACCGTGCGTTGGTTGGTTTCCCCTATACGTCATAGCAACGTAGTAAAGGTCAACTTCCGCTATTGGAGGCAGGGATGTTATTGGAGCCTGCGAAATGGAGCATGCGCTGTGGGGAGGTTGAACCCCAACGTAACTCGCCATTTTCGAGTCATGTGATGTCCTACTTGTTCAAAATTACAGATCCACCACACCTCTTGTATGATACGAAAGTTATTCATACCTATATATTTTGTAAGCCCAGGCAATATCTGTTTCAGAAGTGGTATGAATACCTGTAATTTATCAGATTTCTCGAGTCTGTTCTCCGCCGGATGAAGGCCGAACAGAATCCGGTAAAACACCGGATATCGCTTCGCGATAATGGAGACACACGATTCGCAAGCCAGCTTATGGATGGCGAAGTGTACGCAAATGTTGCGTACACTTCGCCAGTCTTACCGCGTATAGATGACGAAATGGTTACAGGTAATATCAACGGTGTGGCCGTTCACATTTCTCATCTTCATATTGTGTGATGCAAAGTACCTATAAAATACCCACCAGTTCGTAAAGAATCCCCAATAGAGCCTTAAATGTTGAAAAACAACATGACAGTGAGGGAGTCTTGCATGGTTTTATTCATCTTCATTTTATCCAGCCAATTTCTACGTTCCCACTTCGAACCTGCCTTGATTTATCTGACCCCTTCAGTGTTCAAAATCTGAGGTGTAAATTTTACCTACTAACGACAGAAGAACCAATCAGAACGTACACCTCGATTGCGAGTGAAGTCACGTAGAGTGACATCATCCTATATTAGCGGCGTCTTTCCTCCTAATAAGGTGCCCACTATTTAGGTCAGCCAATCAATAACGCTCTTGTGCGACCCATTTCGAATTTCAAATGTTTTCGAGGTCAGTGACGTCTCGTGTCTATTTATAAGTTATTTGAACATTGAAGGGGTCCAGATATATCAAGGGAAGTACGAAGTGGGAACGTAGAAATTGGCTGGATAAAATGAAGATGGGTTTTATTCAGCGTTCACAATATCGTCTGAGGTCTTCTGTAAGTGTGTCGCTCTTCCACTATCTTGCTCCTCCCGCCGGATTATTCCCGATAACACGTCTTGTAAACATCATCAGCGTGTCTGGAACCCCTTAACTCGTTTTAGATACGGAATAGTGTTTTCCCCTAACATACCCAGCAATTCAATATAAAATTTCAATGAGAACTGGCTGAATTTTATGAGATTTATGCGCTTGACATAGGTGAATTACCACTTGTTTGTGTCAGTTAACTAGAGCTTCATGACCTTTCGATGTTACAGGGTGAACGACCGTTGCGGGCTGACCTGGTTTCCTGAAAATAGAATAGACACACTAGAGGCTCTGTACGGGGGTATCGAATGTCGCGTTTTAGGATCAATCACGTGAAAATAAACAGCGTTCGAATATTCGAAGAACTAAGAATTGGAAATAATATCTTGTTCTCACCATACACAAATTTAGATGTGTTTTGTTACGGCAAATTGCATATTTCACTTTTTTGAATAACCTGCAATACACCCACAAACTGGAACCCCCCAGAAAGATCAGTAACCGGTGTTACTCTTTTTTTGCGACCATGCATGAGTGTAAGCTGGAATATGTGAACGATGTTATTTGTGTGTATCAGATCGGAACACTGCTCAAAGATTGTTTAAATATCCGATTTTGTGATCTGAGGGACTAAACCGTATTGGTTATGTACAAGAAATTATTTCCCATTGACCAACTGACGTGAACAGTGGTAATATTTATACTACTACAGATAGTTGTACATGTTAACCTGTGCTGGGGTCATATCAGGACAAGAACAGAACCGGAAGGGGGTATCATTCCATTCACAGGTATGTATTAAATTATTGCATCGTTTATTTGTGGATATCGTCTCTATAATATCACAATTGTCTTTTAATTTCAAGAGGTGTGTCGTTTATTCACAGTTTCAGCCGGTTTAGGTCTACACACAGATTGTTTCAAAGACAATTTCGATATTTCATGTATTAAGCGATCACGATTGATTGACATCGTCAGTCTGCACATGGTCTAGTAAATGGTATGAGGCGAGATGTGTATATACGTCGTATGCCGGTCCAGGAATATTGCTATCCAGAAACTGGGAGTTAACTATGCCAAAACTGTAATCGTCTCTTGTCGTCGAATTAACGTGAGAGAAATGGAGCGATATGCAAGAGGTGGGAGAAATTGACGAAGTCTGGCGTCTAAAAGGCACCAAAAACGATATGACTACAGGAAAGCTTCCCTCGGCACCTCACATTCAGACCCGAGAATACGGTGGATTCTCGGACGTAGCGCTATTATCTCATCCGAGATTTTATTGCAGATGTTCATATGGAGACTATGAAGTATTCACACGGGCCATAAAACCGGCTTGAGCGGAATTAGACAAGCTAACTCGGGAGCTGTGATGACAGATCAGCTCAAACAAATAACTCAGCTGATGTTAATGGATGAGCATCAAGGACGTATGGTGGAGTAAACGCCCCAACATGGGGTAAACCTGGGCAATTCAAGAATACCCAGAAAAAGCTAACGTGTAATGCCCGACGTCGTACGGCTTAAATTTTCATAAATCAGAAATCCCTGATCGTACTTGTAAAGGTATAGGTTCAGATATGATGTTCTATCAATAGTATCAGTAGTTTCAATTCCAGTGAAGGGGATATATATCCTTCAAAGTGTCGCTAATATAGGGATTATACAGTGTAAAGCCCGGCGCACACGAGAGCTATCAGCTGAGCTGACGGCCTCAATTGCCGGTCAGCTCAGGGGCTAGCTCTCGTGTGCGAGCAGTTTTTGGTGAGTTTTTGACCTCGTGAGGCCGGGGAAAAAATATCAAACTTGTTTGATAATTTCGCCTCGCGAGGCCAAATCCTCAGCGTGTGCGGCGAACGCAAGCCAACAGCTCAGCAGTTTTATTGGACCGGCCAATGAATCGCATGTTATTTTCACGCGATTCATATGCACGACTCTTCAAAATGGTCTTTAATAAGACGTTATGTGGGAACTGAAATCAATTTCGTGAAACTTTTGCTCGCCGTGTGCGATGAAACTACAAGAGAGCTAGCCCCTGAGCTGACTGGCAATTGAGGCCGTTAGCTCAGCTGATGTCTCTCGTGTGCGCCGGGCTTTAGGAAATCGTCTAAATAAAGCGTTTGATGAATGAGAAGGAAAGGATTGGAATGCTTATCTTTTGACAATTTTTGCATATAGGCGTAATGATACGAGAACAGATATCGGTCTGACAAAAGTAGTGCACAATTTGTACCCATTTGGGGTATATATACGCCGTTGGTAAATGGTATTGTCGAATTTCACATAGATATTGTTAATAAAAATGCTGTAAACAAGGAAACTTCCCAGAATTATATCCTTTACATGCAGTAGAACTGAAGAAAGCTTTGCGACTTCTGACATTAACACATCGGTGACCAGTTTTATTGAATTGGAGCGATATACAAGAGGTGGGGAAAAATTGACGACGTCTGGTGACTAAAAAGCAACCATATGACTCTATAGGAAAGTATTTGTCGACACCTATCATTCAAACCCGAGAATACGGTGCATTATCGGACGTAGCCTTAGTATCTCAGCCGCGCGTTTATTGCAGATGTTCATGTGGAGACTATGAAGTATCTACACGACCCCTAGCACCGGCTTAAGCGAAATTAGATACACTAGCTCGGGAGCTGTGATGACAGATCAGCTCAAAAAACTCATCTGATGTTAATGGATTAGCATCATGGACGTCTGATTGAGTAAACGCCTTAATATGGGGTAACCTGGTAAATGCAAGAAACCTGGAAAACTAACCTGTAATGTCCGACGTCGTACGGCTTAAATTTCCCACCGAAACAATAAACCTACATATATTTGTCGAGTGACATGTACAGAGGCGGGCCTCGGAGACTAACAGTCCGCCAGCAGAATCCTACCATATACAGGTAATAAATTGGAGCGACATGCAAGAGGTGAGAAAATTGACTTCTGGTGACTAAAAAGCAACCATATGACTACAGGAAAGTATTTGTCGACACCTAACATTCAGGCCCGAGAATACGGTGGATTATCGGACGTAGCCTTAGTATCTAAGCGGCGCTTTTATTGTAGCTATTCATGTCTAGATTATAAAGTATCCACACGGCCCCTAGCACCGGCTTAAGCGGAATCAGATACGCTAGCTCGGGAGCTGTGATGACAGATCAGCTCAAACAACTCATCTGATGTTAATGGATGAGCACCATGGACGTCTGATCGAGTAAACGCCTTAACACAGATATTTTTAAGAGCTAAGGCTCCTGATGTGGAATAACAGAATAGAGAATCGAGAAATCCCAAGTTGATACATCTCTAAACGTTATGTGTCCTTTGTCGTCTAGTTCTTTCGTAGGACTTTTTGAGTTTGTAAGTATCTACATGCTTTTGACATCTGAATTTCTTCACAATAATTCTCCAAACTGATTTAGCTGCTTGCAGGACTCTTGTTACCAAATTGGTGAGCCGAAGTCTAGTTGTACGACTTCTGGGACCAGCTATAAATCTAGCTTTATATGGAGTCCTACGCATTTCTGGTCAACGAGTCGAAAACAATATTGTTATGTCGTTAATACGAGTGGTAGGAAGGGATATACTTCTTTCCTCAAGAAACTACTTAGTTTTCTTACAAAGTAATTCCAGTGGAGGAGTAAAAAATTTATTGTTCATTGTATGGGTACTATCTGCCGGTCACAGAAATCATGTCTGTCAAACACTTCATAAATTCGGGATTGTGCCGCCTTAAAACAAAATATTGCAAAGGTGCCTCTTCAACCTGCTGATCAATCCTGTTGTTCATCTTTCGATAACAGATACAACGCGATTTAGCCAGGTTTTCGCCCCCGTGGGGTGGGGTTGGCTTTCCAAAAATGAAATATTTCATATGAAAGTATCTTTTCGGTTCTAGAAAATACTATCTTGTTTGTTCAGGGAAGTTTGTTCTTGAATAACGGCATCTCGAAGTAGTGTATTTGTGCAAAATCGTCGATCGTTAATCTTTCTTCCCTCTACATACATATGAAACCAGTCCAGAGTCAAACTAAAGTTTATACCGAAATATGTGTTGAGTCAATAGGTAACTGTTGATTTTTGTTATCAACTGGCTTCATATGTTTATAGAAAGAAAAAATATGTATGATGTATCTCAGTCACAGATTGAACGCATCCAGTATAATCTTTTTGAAATACGTCATTGAAGCCCATAAATTCAATGTTATAATATCTATCACATCAAGAATACATCATGGACTGTTCCTGGCTGATTTTGGTTGTAGGAGTTGTGCGTTGAATTTTATGCGACATTTGAAATCCGGACGAAGGCCAATTGACCCTTTGTATATGTTGATCCACAGTATATGTAACATCGGCATGTGACTATAGGTTCATAAATGATGAACATGACAATGAATATGTCTATATAGCCATATTTAGTCCTTCCAATACAGTTTCGTCTACGAACTGATAAATTACAGTCGTAAGGGAACATGTAATAGTTACATGATGACACGAGACAATGTATGGCAAATATTTGCAAAATATTGTGCTTAATTGGGACTTGGGGCTCTCTCGAACACAATATCGAGCGCAATATCTTGCCAATATAAGTACGGTATTACTTATTGTACACATGAATGTGTATATTTTGTACACTTTCGTGTGTATATTTTGTACTCAATTTTTTTGTGCACACAATTGTGCATGATAACTTTTGCCACGGCGACTGTGTGCAGCACACAGTTTGTTAGCGCCGATGGGGTCTTTTTCTATAATGCGTGCGAACAAGGCCCCGGTGCCAAGCCATTCCGCAGCCGTAGTTGTTGGAAGAATACGTTCCGAAGCCGTTATTCACAAACAATAAAATAATTAGATTTTGTATTATCTTACCTTTATATTGAGCTCTTGTTGGTCAAAAACGGCATGCAGAGTCGTTATGAGTACCGTAGTTCAAAACGGAAGTGGTCGCTTTGACTTTCGGTCTGTCGTGAAGACAATTTGTTTTTTGTTTTTGTTTTTTAAATAATACAATTTTTTTTTTGGTGAAACGGCATTCTTCAACGCTATGTGGCCTTACTCTTGTACTTTTACAAGATGATAGTATTGATTAGGAATGAAATGTCTGGTATCCGCTAACTGGGCCACCAGGTGTTGTCATCTCGCGCCTTCGCTGGGAGCTGATATCTTACTCCGCCAATAATATCTTGCAAGATGATTGAAGGTAAAAGTCATACATCTGTGTCAGTTATACCCTAGGCCAAATATTCTGGCCGAAGGAATATATGCTGGTCGTCAACGTCCGCCCGTATTGTTGTCCATCCTCCTTGTTTGCACGATATCTATTGAAGAATTACAGCTAACCTTCTAGAATTCATACCACATTTTGAGCTGGTCATGATGTTCATCTATTATTTTCGAAGTCAAATTGTATAATAAAAGTATATGTTGTCAACACAATACTTCCTGCATGGAGGAGTATAGCCAAGCCAGGCTTCTCAAATGCATACTACATATGCAGCTGATGATGGACCACAGGCCTTTCAGAGATGACTGATCTTGGCCTATTTCCTCATGGTCATATAATACGTTGAACGTTTATTCAGTGCTGTTAGCACATCACTTGAAGGATCAGAGATATTATTCCCCAATAGTGTGTGTTCATTGATTAGAATTCTTTTAACATCACTGAACTTGACCTATTTTCCAAGGTCGAATTTTATGGTAATGGTTTTAGCAAAATATCTGTGGAATGGTTAGAGCTAGACTGCTTATTGATCCCAACCCTATTGAAGTTGACTGACCTTGACCTATTTTCTAATGTCAAAGTATAAGACGAAAGTTAGTTTGTCTGTCCGAAATCACAATTTGTTTCGACCCAGCAGCATATTGAAGATGATTTTTCACAGTCAATAGTCACAAAAGTTTATTTAATTTTATTTATTAACCAGAATGATTTATTAGGAAGAATGACCTTGACTTACTCTCCCCACAGTACATGTACCTTTTGGGTAAAGTAGGTTGAATTATATTTCATGGAGAATCCAAACTATAGTCTGTCCATTTTAGTTAGTCGTCTATACTTTGGAGCTTGTCAATAATCAGCAGTTAACTCTGCATACATTTTCCTTCTTTGTGTCGTGTAGAACAATCAGAACTCTACAAAATGACTACCATCTCTCCGTGATATCGATAATATATCACGCTTGAAATAACTTTGTAATTCTTTCCATATAAAGGTGAGTGAGTAGTAGGGTGTAACGTCGTTTTCAACTTTGTTTCAGTCATATCACGACGGTGCCTACAAGTGCCAGAACACGAGAGTTCCTATTACCCTGGACACAAAACTCTAGTACAGTTGTTTCGTGTACCGGGACTCAATCTCATATGGAGACGTCATAATGTATTCGTGTTGTCCAGCACAAAGGTCAACAATGCTGTGTACGGTCATAGAGATGTGTGCGGTTTATCATTCGGCAATTTCACTGGGCATCGAATATAAGCGACAGTCCCACGGACCGCCTGTTATTACTGTATTCGGCATCAATGACCTTTGTGCCAGTGGGCATGAATACATTATGACGTCTCCCTATGTAATTGAGGCCCGGTACATAAACAAACGCACTGGAGTTTTATATAGCGAGAATTAAAAAGTTAGCTCGAGCGTGATATATTATCGATATCACAGAGAAATGGTAGTCATTTTGTAGAGTTTCGTTTGTGATATACACGCTGCAAAAAAGGAAATTGTTTGCAAGGTTAATTATTGATTTTTGGCAAGCTCCAACGTAGACGACTAATTAAAATGGACAGAAATGGTTCAAAATGGTTCTCTCATAATGATTTCTTCTGAAATTCAGGCCATACATCCACAACTCAATTTTCAGGGAGTTCAGCCTGAAATTCAGGAACAATTACAGGCCCGTAGTCAGGGGGGTTATTTTGGGTTCGGGAAAACCCCCCTTTCGGAAATATTATATATTTTTCTCATATAAATGCCCTTTTGAAACTGAAGCGAACCCCCTATTTGCCCTTTTCCCCCATACAGCGAACCCACTGTGCTTTTTTGGAGTGAAGGCGAACCACCCGTCAGTAAATCCTGGCTACGGCCCTGAATTTCCAGAATATCGCCGACTTCACCGTAGAATTCATGGAAAATGTCCGGAATTTCAGGATAAAATCCCTGAAAATTGAGTTGTGGATGTATGGCCTGAATTTCAAAGAGGAACTCCCCGAGTCATTCTGGTAGTGTATCTGGTAATTGACCAGAACCCTAGATATTGCTATATTAATGGCCTAAGTTTAGCGATATTCGTATATCATTAACTGAACTGGGACCAGATTCCACGACGCATGTCAATCCCAACAGACGAGGCGACTAGAGCCGGGCTCACGTCAGTTCTACGTACCGAATTTCGGTTCGTAGATTGAGTTTAAAAACTCAATTTTTCAGTTCAAAACTGAATTTGTTTGAGTAAAAAATCAATATTTTTCACCAAAATATTTATACTCCATTTGTGTGTTGGAAACTGAATTTTCAAGCTTTGGAAACTGAATTTTCAAGATTCGTAAATTCGCAATTTCAGTACCCGGTTGTCGGGAAATCATCTGGTAAAACTCAAATGAACGCCATGGTGGCGGTAGCAAATATGAATCTGTCGGCAGCAACAACAAGGTCAAATGTAAACTCCGTCAGCTGAATTTACCTCGGACGACTTAGTCTGTTAACGGGATATATTCATCCGAGACTGGTTCGTCCGAGAGGTAATTTTAGTTACATCGTTTATTTCCGTGGAAGAATCCCGAATACTTACGAAACGTATTTTCACTGTACAATCGAGTCGCCATTTTTGTTTGGTTTTGATTTCGTTTCTTCGAACTGAGGGAGATACAAACGATAATAAACACACGTTATGACTTGTCTTCGTCGAATGCCAATCGCAAGTATTTCTTTGTGTATTCTGTGTGGTCTGTCTTGAGAAAATAGTTATACTGTATCATTTTCACTTTTGCCTGATCAAACGAAAGTTGACACGAACGTACAGCGTGCGTTTTGAGCTCATGGCAAGGGAGTGAACTCTTCCTGTGACGACGGTCGCTTGCAAACGTTTTTGAAGTGTTTCGTTGTTGTTTTTTTCCTTCTTTTTTTTGTTAACAATATTCTATCAAAACAATATCACCAAAAAACAATATCACCATCAAGACTCCTATTATACAATCGTCGTGTAACTATTTTTATAAACCACTATGATTTTGTTTTTCATCGTTCCTTTCTGACAACCTAATGATGGAAATGTGTATATAAACGCAATCAACTTCACAAAATGATTTTAATTACACAAAAGGTTAAAAATACATCAATTGGAAACAATAGACAAGGTTCATAGAAGGTGACATTTACCCTGGTTTGTAAAAAAATTATATACTCCACTTTGTGAGGAAAAATCACCCTGGTTTGTAAAAAATTTATATACTCAACTTTAGGGGGAAAAAATGCCAATAAATTTTATTTTAACTCAGTTTGACTGTAAAAAAAACTCAATTTTCCGGACTTCGGTTCGTAAAATTTGGACTTCTATGAATCCCATTAATTATGAACTGAAACGCTTTCCAATGTTCTGTTAAAATGTCAAGAACTTCTATAGTTGTTACAAATATGTGTGGTAATAGTTCTGTGGGTTATTGTTTTATTTTGGGTATATGAGAAGTCAAAACTTATACCACCAGAAAACGAGAGCCAGAACTTTTAAAAACGTCATCGCTTGCCTCCCGTTGATTTGGAACGTCATGACGTTATAGTGGTCCTCGCTCATTTATCCGACGTAGCATGACGTCACATTTAAATAAAACTTGAATGAAGGAGACCGCTAAAACGTCATAACGTTCTACAAACCAGGAGAGACAAGCGATGCAAGTTTTCAAGACGGATTTATAACAGGATAACTTGAATATTGTTATTAGTACAATTTTGCAAAATATATTTGCCCCAAAAACGTATAAAAGTTATGTCACATAAGACAAGATGTATATAAGCAACATTTTAGATAAAATTAAAAGCTTTGCAGTTCACCTATAAAGTCGGATTAGCTGAGTTAGGATAACGCATGATCAGGGTTAGCGTTAGACTGGATGAGTCTCTATTTCATATGTACTATTTAATAATAATAAAATGATCTTTAATAAATATATACGTTTGATATATTAAATGAATAGAATGAAAAACACAATGAAAAAAAAATAATTGAAAAAATTATTTTTAAAATAGAGACTGGACGATTTGATGGGTTTCGTCGTGTAAAGATTCCATCTGGAGGCGTGGTTAGTCTGGACGATTGACATGTTTTTATCTTCGGTCGCAACATTTGTATCAATTTCATTCTAACGCCATACTGTGACATCACGGCAGTAACGTCATTCCCATTGTTGAGGTCATGGTAGAAACGTCATTCTCATTGTTGACGTCACATGAACGCATTGCTTCCAGCGTGCGTATATGAACGAACCAATCAAGGTTCAAGGTTCTTTATTTGCTGATCACAGCGCCCGTTATCGAGCAGATATACAATCAAGCGAAGATAATTAAGTATATATACATATAGAATAACCTAGTTGATTAGAAATAATTTGATTTACGGAAAAATAGCAGTCGTGATACAAGGAATAATAATGCCAGGAGCAACGATTTCGCTGGCATTTTACAATAAATTATGATCTTACTGACTAGTATCTGTGTGTAACACTAAAAACGTATATTAGCTAACATCTGTCATTCCTGTACCAGTAACACATTTGTCATGTTTAGATGCCGAACCATCAATCATATTGCTACGTGCGCTCATACAATCATGAACAAACTTACCTAAATTTTTCACAATAATTGGATCCTCGCACGATAAGAGCCAAATAAATTTGTTTGAAATATCGAGTTGAGAAAAGTTGGCATTCATGCTATCACATTTAAATAGAAATATGTCCCGAAAATTATCATATTTATTACATTCCATTAAAAAATGGAATTCATCTTCAACCTTACCAGCATTGCAAAGAGTACATAAACGTTTATCTGCTGGTACTTTGTTAAATCTACCTTTCTCAATCTGAAGGTCATGGCTACTTGTTCGTAGCTTACATAAGTCACTGCGATGATCTCGATTCAGAATAGATAAGTAAGGTTCCAACACAAAATTTAGCTTGAATGTTCTATATGTTCTGAGTTTGTTACCATAAGCTACGTTGGGACGGTCGGTAAACAGTTGTTCATTCCACCAATTACAAAATACAGAAGAGAAACTTCTTGCAGCTTTGGAAACTAAGCTACCAACAGATAAACTTTTTATCTGTTCGTATAAATGACTTAGATTTAAGAATGACAATATACTTTTAATACCCGTTACCCAGGTCTTTTTTCCTTGGGTGTCCAATTTGATAGAAAAATCAAAAGCTTTCTTTAGTAACGTATCATCAGGCATTTCAAATAAGCGACGCCAGTATTTAAGCATTGAACAAATAACATCAATTAGCATAGGACGTCGACCGAGTTCACCTAACACAGCACAATTTGTACATTTGGAGTTGACCCCCAGAATGTATTTACAGTACTTCAAGTTAAGTCTTTCAAGTGGTTCATTCTTAAGATAGTTATCTAAAAATGATTTTTTACTCAATTTTGTGACAATGGATGATCCCCATATCTCTGAACAGTAGAGCAAAATAGGCTTAATAGTATGATCAAATATATGCAAAGAAGTGGAGATTCCAGGAGGGTTACAAGAAAAACATTTTCGAATTTTGAAGAATGCCTTAGATGCCTTGCCATTCAGTTGAACTTTGGCCAATTTCCACGTTCCAGATGGGTTAAATGTAATTCCTAAATATGTGTACGACTGTACTGTTTCTATTTGGGCATCACCAAGACAGAATGATTTTGGGGATGTTCCACTTTTACAGTTAAATATCATACATTTAGTTTTAGCTATGTTCACTTCCAGATTCCATTTATCACAGTATAATTGTAGTTTATCAAGGGATAGCTGTAAACCCTCCTTACTGTCAGACAATAGCACAACATCATCTGCATACAATAAACAATTGAGGGGTGTGGTCCCAAGGAATACTGGGGCACATGAATTATCAAATATGGATGGTAGATCATTAATGAAAATTTTAAAAAGATTTGGGCTTAAATTGTCGCCCTGACGAACACCAGTGAATGATTGAAAAAAGTTTGTCAATGCACCAGCAACCTTTACACATAGCATATTGTTATTATACATATCTTTTAAAATCTTGTAAAATTGTTCACCTATACCTATCGACTGCAGTTTGTAAAAAAGACCCGTATGCCAAACCTTGTCAAATGCTTTCGAGAAATCAACGAAGCAAGCGTACATTATTAGTTATACGTCGCCCTTCCGGGGTAATACGGGATGAGATTTGGTTTCTCTCGCCATATTTTTCCGAGGCGCAGCCGAGGAAAAATATGGCGAGAGAAACCAAATCGTATCCCGTATTACCCCGGCAGGGCGATGTATAACGAATTTATCATATCTCAGAGCATTAAGAATCACTTTGGACTTCAAGGCCGACATAATGGAACGGACTTCGATCGGACTTGCACTGGTTTCAGAACGATCCACAGCATGCACCGGAAAAAATGAACACAAAGACAAATGTATCAATTTTACAATCCTCATCTTTAAAACGTACTAAGGGAGGAGCAAAGATAACGATAACATATACTGTAACCCGTGAACAATGAACCCGGTTTCCGTGTGAAATACCGATGGGCTTCGGTGATAAAGAATGAACAATCTAACTTCAAATTCAGCTTCATCTCTTATGTTCTATTCTGAAAATCAGAAACGTATAAAATACTGGAACATTAAGCTTAATCTCAATTTCATATTTAATATTTAATAGCCATCGACGAGTATAATATCTAGATTATATACCTTTTGTTAATAAATACATCGAAAGACCCGTTCCGGATTCACATCTGTTGCGTGGATATGTAAGTTTCAAATACACGTGTGAACTGTTACATTTCCATTCTGTCTATAATTCAACACCGTGTCACTCGACAGTGTCACTTGTGTCATGTTTCCATAACATCACACAGGAGAAGGACCAACATGAACTGACTTAAATTTACAGTTCGAGAGAAAAATCGGAAAAATCAAACTGTCCTGCACAATTTGGCAGAAGTATAGGTATTTGCTTCATTTTCGCACGATGATGTTGATTGCATTTATTGTGCAGTTATTGAACATTGGCGCTGAGGGATTTGCGGCGACCAGGATAGCTGTGGGAATGTCACACGATGTGGGCGGGACAGCGGTGCTGTCGAATTCACAAAACAGCTGATTAAGATCAAAATCAAAGTCGTCGGCATGGCCTTCTGCTCGTACATCCTGGGTGTGTAACACGGCCGACGTGGCATCATTTGACGTGGGTGCAGGGTACTGAGAAGATGATGTCACAGTTTCTGCAGGATGGGGTTTGACAAGAACATTTACTGGAAGTGTATGCGTACCGGTATTCGTCTTTCGGGTTGAACCCATCGTGTCAGGAAAGGCTACTGACGCAACCGTGTGGCCCATTTGCAGTTTCTCGCCATCACTTACTCGCTGGTAAACCGACAGCGACGAGACAGATCTGTGACCTGTGACAGCCATTATTTGAGATGCTGAATAGTTGTTTCTACCAAGGATGGTGATGCCGGTTGCTCGTATACTGTGGTTAGTGTATGGTTCAGAAAGTTTCAGACGAGTGCCCAGGTTGGTCATGAAGGCTGCCAAGCGGTGTTTCCCAATAGGTTTGTTATAATACCAAACTTTATCGTCGTCGAGGAAACTATCAACCGGGTACTGCCACAAGCGATCACATTTCGGATGGAGTTTGGAGATATAACTTTCGAATGAAGCAACAGGACAGAACGGGGAACCTTCTTCTTCAGGCATGAATCCGGTAACACCCTCTTTTTGCTGGGCCCGGCGATTTTTTGTGAGTTCATCCTCCTTTTTTTTCACATACCTCTGCCCAGTTTTCGGGTCCCGCTTGATGATGAATGTGTTTTTTGTCATCTTTTCCATATTCTCCACTCCCCTTCTAAAGAAGAACAGACGTACATCGAACTGAACTTTATTTGCAAGCCCAGTTGGGGTTTTTGGGGACATGAGAACAGACTTGTAGAGTTTACAACGATCGGACTCGTTTATGGGCTCATAATGATCGGTGTCGCCTTTTCCAGATGCCTTCAACTCTGCAAGTGCGGTTTTGAAGCACTCGTTGGCTTCATTAAACTCCGAATTTCTAATCAAATCAAAAGTTTTCAAATACGGTGGGGCCTTCAGGTAACGATTCAGAGAATGTCGAAAGTTTTCGAGAGTGGATGTTTTGTACAATTCTCCGTCTTGTTTTCGGGCATCCAAATAAAAATGACTGAGTACCTCTGCTAACCTCTCGGCCGAGAATCCTTCGAATTCTTCACTCTGTCCCTTCTCTTTCAGGTAATACTTCAAAGTTCTGGCGGACGCTTTGTTCGATTTTTTTGTGTTGCTGGGAATAATATTAGCCCGCTTTTCAACAAATTCATCGTCCGTGTGAGACGCGAAACGTTTGTCTGATTCAGCCATTTTGTTTAGCAGACGATGGAATCTAGTGAACACCTGTTCGTTGCCCTTGGCGACGGGGGTATACGATATATATTCGACCAGCAAGTTGACAATACAGCATCACACATGAGGTCTGTCAGCCAATCAAAAGTCTACATGCTTCTCTGAGATATGATAATGGTTTGTGTTCAACCTGTTGGTATGAATCTACCAATGTTTTCAAAACAAACATATGATCAGAGGTCCTCACGCCTTTGGTAAAGCCCAATTGTTCTTTTCTAATGATATCGCGAGAGGAGAGAAAATATTCCAACCTGTTATTAAGAACTGAGTTGAATAGTTTGCCAATATTACTGGTTATAGTAATTCCTCGATAATTGGAGGGGTTTTTCTTAGTACCAGACTTGTGAATAGGAGAGATGTAACCTTCACTCCAGCATCGGGGATAAACCGCATTGGAGTAAGTAAGGTTAAATAGTTTTTGAATTCATGAACCAAGACTGATCCTTTGAGTTGGGGGCGGGGTCAGAATACGGAGTTTTCATTGGTGACAAAAAATGCACAGTATATTGTGCATTTTTTCTTGCAAAGTTAGCCCTCTTGTGACGTTCCGTCCAGTCCCTGTTTCAAGCATTTCTTAATAGGCAGAGTTACTTCCTCTTGTTTCCCGTTTAAAATACATTATGAAACAGGGGCTGGATCCAGTCTAGGTTAGCGTAAGAATAATATTCATTGCAATAACTCTTCGCCGAGTCCATCCTCCCCACAGCGCATGCTCAATTTCGCAGGCTCATTTATCATCCCTGCCTCCAATAGCGAAAGTTGACCTTTACTACGTTGCTATGACGTATAGGGGAAAACCAACGAACGCACGGTTCAGTTTGAATCCGGCCGAACAACTCCTTCAGTGTTGCACATGAGCGAACTACTTTTCATATGCTCTGTCCAGATAAACAGGGAAAATTATCTCCAGAATTTTTTTTTTAACGCTAGGTCAACACAGGTATTATGCAGACTTGAAAAGTAATCGAAATGTTCGGTAAACATCTATTTTACTATATATGATGTCACTTCCGGCGATGTGCGCGAAGGCCCCGAATCCGGTCCAAAAATCTGACTGGTGGCTGGGGTGTTATTAGACCCCCAGCGAGGTGGTTGCGCCGGGTCGTTGGTCTGTGTGGGTAGTGCGAGCGCATGGCCTCCATAATTGAACAAAAAATCGAAACTAGAGAAAACAGTCAGAAATATGGAGATAAATTTATGTTTGTTCTCTGTCCTGTTTAAAATGTTCAGTGTGTTACACACTTGGTGATATATTAATACTATATCGGTATCGCTGGTAAAAAAATAGGCAATTTTATCACGAACTGAGATATGCGTGAAAAGGTTATTACACATCTTGTCGCTTAATGCGAATATAGGACGCGTTAACAATTTTATGTAATTAACTAGGCAATATTATAGAAAAAACTTGGTCTGGAATACGGCTTGATCGCGTGACTATCAGCATATACCAGAATATGGTATTTTTCTGATTGCAACTTAGGTAAGAAATATTTGCCTAAAGGGAAACATGAAAAAGGAATTTGTTTCCTAGAGCATTCTCTCCTTTCACACTTGGATAACTGGATAGAGGAATTAATCATGACTAGTAGCGAAGTATCTGTTTCACGAACAGTGGACTCTGCACTTGAGATGGAGGGATACCCAAGTAAAGGATCCCCCCCCAATATTTTCAGTAAAAAAAAGGGGGGAAACACGCGCATCACACAAAACCAAACAAAAAAAGCAGAGAAAAAAACCCAAAAAGTGGAAAAAACATATATCTATATTTAATGCAGATTTTACTTTCCAATAAGCATGAGGGGCACAAGAAAAGGTGAACTTTGGTCGGCTCCCTAGCAAATAGAGAAAAAGAATGTGTGTACATTATTGCAGAATCTTATAAAACAGGGCTATACCACCAAGCGCCTCAAGTGAAAGTTTTTCAAATTTGGCGATATATATCGCATGCCGATAGCAAACTACGAGCGTGGCGTGCTCGATTTACGGCGTTACGTTTCGTATGGTTGGTTTGATCGGGCACTCCATCGTATTACAATGGGCACTGGTCATACAGAGTATGCCATACAACCCTTTCCCCCACGCCGCCCTACACATGCTCCCTCGTACCAATGACGCATTCTGTTCAATTTCGGGTCTAGGGGCCGTATGAACCCATGTAGTTTAAGTTTTATGGATTAAGAATATTGATCCGATACGGATTTGATACTTTAAGAACTCATGATGTCTTGCCGGCATAATTGCCGGCAACTATTAACCGCTTCTCTCTTGCATTTTTATGAATTTTTCTTCTTCTTGAATTTGATGCTAATGCTGTGATACGTATTAGGTCTTTGGATTATGGGCGCGGAAATTCTTTAATGGACGACGGCTGAATATTGACTGACGGACCAGACGCTTGTATTTCGATTGAAATGATATTTAATACTTAAATTATTTATACTTCCGCACATCATCATTTGCTTGACGGCGAATATTTGGAAAAATGTCGTGAGAAACAACAAAACCGGCAAAACAAATAGAGTTTACACAGGCGAAGATTTCTAGTTTTGTTGCTCGGAAATACGATAAAACGCGTCTTTGGCCCCTGGAGGTTCCGGATAAATACGATAAAACGCGTCTTTGACCCCTGGAGGTTCCGGAGACTAGGCGGCCCCTGGACCCTCGCCTATTGTATTGTGATACTGGCCCCTCCAATCACAAATTGCTTTCGCCGTGCCTGATATCGAGATACCCAGAAGTACCAAAAGTACCCGATACAGTCGTTATAGCCCCCCTGCTGTGTATATTCGCATCGTGCCATGAATACTCATCTTCGTTGTTCATTATCTACCTACCTCAGTACCCATTAATCCATGGATTTCGTCCAAAGTCGGAAGACTCCCACTAGAAATATTTAAGTGTCAAAATCCAAGCAGCCATACAATAAAAGTAGTCCAGGGAATCTATCTCTCGGAGGACACAAGCGTCATGAGGTATGATGGCAATCGATTTTCATTCAAGCGCCTGTCTTAACAGACTCGGCAATGTCTGAGGATCTCGATCTCGCAATCTCAGTGCCGATAGCCGAATAAGCTACCATTTGGCCATGTAGGATCTTACCGATTTCAATTGAATTTTGGTCTTTCCCGGATTGCTTTGCGGATGATAGCTTTATTTGCGAAAACGAGATTTCCAGTTTATCCCAGATACTGTTGGGAGGTTCGGCTTTGAAAGGAAGACCATCTACAGCCTAACACAGAGTTGCGTCAGTGTTAGAAGTCTGGTTAACCAGGGGAATGAAACTGGCAACTTGGAAAGTTGAATCCGGAAGAAGCGAAATAATAACATTTCATGAAGATACAATAGGCGGATGAATAACCCAGGAATGAAGTTTAAAAGATACAAGTGTGCAAAAGAAAGAGATGAGCTTTGTAAAAAATTATTCCCCAATTTTTTTTCAAACTGCACATTATTTGAGACTCTGGGTCGGGTTACGCCCAACAAATGATTATGTAAGGATAACATTGAAAGTTTCGTTCCTAATAAGTCAATGTCATGCTAATATTTACTTAATCTCCATGTCACACGTTTTTATGTGGGATCGCATTCCAGTTACATCTACGTATATGTGGTGTGAGCGTATTTTGTAGATCATGGCTTCGTTCCATTGAAGGGTTTGCATGACGATTCTTGGAGAATTTCGATGATTCAGGAAAACTCATTACTAATGCTACCTTAAACTTGAATTGTTTGAGCTGGAGTGCCAAGTTAATTCTCTCCAACGCAATAATACCAGGAAATATTATTTCTGATTATGTTGATTTTAAACAGACGAGAGGATATGTGACTTTCGATCTTTCCGGCTCATGGCATATATTTTAACCGGTTGCTCGTAATGACCTTGACATACTGTGGTATCGTGTGGCTTTATTGCACTCGCAGCTATAAACATAACCTGGACGGTGTGACCTTGACATACTGTGGTATCGTGTGGCTTTATTGCACTCGCAGCTATAAACATAACCTGGACGGTGATAGAGACATCTACCTAGTATAATCCGTGGCGTGTCCGACTCCTCCTTCTACTACTCCTCCTCCTCCTCCTCCTCCGCTTTACTCACTGCACAGTGGGTCGCATAGGTGTGGCGCGGGATAGGGTGGGGCGAGAGACCTGGGGTTTTCACTACCTGAGATTCCATGGGCCAGGCTTGCACCCTACAGTAGAATGGGTCGAATGCGCATGCGCGATGAGTAGTGCGCGATGAGTAGTATACAAAGGGCACGCGATCTCCCTATCCCTATAAACTAACCCATGGGTGTGAATGAACCCATGGGGGTGAATGAGCCATGGGGGTGAATGAGCACTCGTTCTTATAATCATACACGTTCATTAACTCTGGCTTGAGAGGACGGAATGAACATTGATATAATGTGGGGGGGGGGGGGGAGGGCTTGTCCCATGCAAGATATAAATTCTAGATCTAACAACGTCTCGAATATTCTTTTTGATTAAGGGGTATAGTTATATCTCAGTGGCACAGATTTAATGATAAAGAAACACGTCCTTACCGCTATAACATCTCTAGAAAGTGACTGCAAGTTGACCACCTCGCTCTTCCAAGAATTGTTTGAAACTCATTATTTATTATAAATGACCGAAAAATATATTTGGGCGACGACTTGCCAACGAATGTCGGGATATATTTTCAGCGCAAGAATTTGCAGATGTTAATATATATGTCCAGATATTAAATGGGACTCCCGTTATACCGTAAACCAATTTAATTTCGGGGGCATTCATTTGTCTCTGGAGCATTCATTTTTCGCGTATTTCGCGAGTGGAACGAAAGGTACACGAAAATAAAATTTACGCGATAATATAACAACGTTTATATTATGGCTGGCATTTAAAAATCGCGAAATTATAAAGCTGCAAAATCTTTGAAACCGAAAAATCGAGAAAGTATGATGGGGGGAAAATGAGACTCAATAATACCCCAGTCAGATTTTTGGACACTATTCCGACTCCCCAAGCGGCACGCGACGTAGGTCTAATTGGCGCCTCCCTAAAATATTCTACGCCTTATCTCCGAGACGACACAACATTGAGAGCGGACACCCCGTGACTTTTTAGTTTATCACATTGGGGTCATTTTTTTAGCCTATTAGCTAAACTTTCCTCCCTAACCTATTGGCTAACCTTGGCTGACCCCCCACCCCAGCAGAAGATCACATAAAAAACCCGAAAATCTGACTGAAAAATTTATCAAAAAATGCCGGTTTGAAAATAAAGGAAAACAAGCTGACTAAATTGCCAAAGTATTACCTTTCCTTACACCGCTTACCATGTTTAACTTCAGTAATCTCAATGACTAATTTTGACAAATTTTCAAGAAATAGCTTCAAGAGTTAACTTATAAAAATAGCTGATACGCCTCCTAGTTCAGTTCAAAGTAGTTTGTATTTTATATATGTTAAGGCTAATAATGACTTCTATGAATGGACACACGTGGGTGTTTACGTGCCCAGAGAAATCCATGCATTTTGTACATCTGGAAAAGTTTTGACACAAGGGCCACCAAGGTAACAACAGAAACCGTTAGTCGACAAGCGTTTGGCGAAGTAAAACAACATTGAGCTAACTCAAACGAGAGAGATAATTATTCCTACAGCTGAAGAAACCTTGTAAATCATCCGACGTATTTCTAGACGTTCTCTCTATTGAAGAATTATGTCTGACAGGTAAGCCAAAAGAAGATAAAAACATTTTGCTACCCTCTTATACTGGGTATATATGGTGTGTGAGATACATGGAGGGTGTTGATGCGCGATGACAGGGTCATGGCAGATGCATTATTTACATACAGGAGCCACAGAGAATTGGTTTGTTAAAAGCTACGTTAATTGCATGATGGGTCGCTTGGAACTCGAAACGAATTATGGAATAGTTTACTGAAGTCCCGTAATAATACAGTCCAGACGTGCTTGTTTACAGGGCAGTATTTAGACTGTTTTGCAAGATTCTGGTCCCATTCCTCATGCCAGTGTTCCATTTCACCCTTTCAGCCCTCTATTTTGGGTCACGGGTTTGCCACCCTCCCTCCATCTTCACAAGCGCAACAGCTTCCCCCTTTCATATTCACTCTCTATGAGGCACGATGGACCTGGGTCCCGAGAATACTAGTACCCTTCCCCCGCCCTCGTTGAATTTGACCGTGGCATTAACATGTAGTGAGTTTTGGTGAAGTATACACATGATACGCAAATAAAGGGCCATGGTCCCTTTCCCTAGACAGCGGCCCATACATACTGCGCCCTGAAACGCAACCCAACTACCAGTCGGACGGCAACCTGTAACCATCTGGGTCATCTATACGCGGTAAGACTGACCCTGGGATCGTGTGTATCCATTGTCAGCCTACTTTCGGCAACTGCAAGAGGGAATTTCCAGAAATCAATACCACGTGACTTCGTCAGTCAATCAGCTAAAGTCTACCGACGTAACCCCACAACCACCTCGCTGGGGTCTAATAATACCCCAGCCACCAGTCAGATTTTTGGACTGGACAATGTCGGTTTCAAAGGTAGTCTGGCCGACAATGAAATTCGAACCAGTTGAAATTCAAACCTCGCTGCGGATTGGCCTGATGAGATGCTTCAGCGCGCTTACTGATTGATTCGGGTTAATGGAAACCCCTCGAACTATTTATATGCAGAACTGCTATCGGTAACTAACCAAGCCTAACCTAATCGATTGATACACTGGGTCGCGAGGATGACCAATTCCATGCACGGTAGTTATAGTCTTTCTCTCAAATGTTATTTCATCACTAAAATGGATGTCGTATCAACAATTCCATTTCCAAGATGTCATGTCAACAACTCAATCTCCAAGAAGGAAGGTCAACAATTCAATCTCCAAGATGTCATGTCAACAACTCAATCTCCAATATATCATGTCAACAATTCAATCTCCAAGATATCATGTCAACAATTCAATCTCTAAGATGTTATATCAACAATTCAATTTCCAAGAAGTCTTTTCAAAAATCTAATCTTCTCGGTATCATAAATACAAATCAATCCCAAAGATGTTATCAACAGTTCAGTGTTCACATTAATTAGACAATATACTGGATCAAAATAATGGAACAAACTCTGAGATATTAAACATCAACTATACTATGAATGTCATCCTCCAAGGGTAAAGCATTACCTCTCCTCTCTGTCCTCCTGCAGCAATCTGCACACTGGGCTGATACGCATGCGCAAGCTGGCGTTCTTCGAACCACTTTGGGCAGTTTACCTCTGTAGTAGTATCATCTGCATTGAAACTTCAGAGACGATCGGTTGGACCGTAGATTTATAGCCTCACGAATCGGAAAGTTGGGTACGATTGTATAGTTTTTGCTTTTTCATCTGTCCGATAGAAATATTTCGACCAGGAAGAGAAAGGTTTACTTTGAGTGCGCTTGAGAAGGAAAGAATCGGTATAAACTCGGTATAGACTTTTCCTGTGAAAAAAAAGTTGGATTTTTTAAATGGACCCGAGTGCACAGTCAGAAAAAGGGTGATGGCCCATCACCAATTTATGGTGATGATGCCGGTTCATCACCCTTTAAAGATGATGAAAAAGGGTGATGGCCAATCTCGTCACCCTTTTAGGATGATGGTCCAGGTCGTCACCCTTTCAGGGTGATGATCATCACCCTAAGGGTGATAACCTAAAGATTTGCACTCATTGCTGATCACCCTTTTAGGGTGATGGCTATCACCCTTTTAAGGTGATGATGGATGGCTCTAACTCATCGCCTTTTCTGGGTGATGCTGTAATCGCCATTTTAGGGTGATAAGTATCACCTTTTTTCTCGCTGTGTGTAAGTGGCAAAATTTCATCATCAGTAGTCATGGTTCTTCTGACAGAGCCGAGCCATGACAAAAGACGAATTCACAAGGACGAAGATCAGCCATTTATAATATATTTTCCGAACAGCCTTCGTGATATGCCCATATTTGAGCGAATGAAAAGTCAGGCAATGTATTGTTTATGTCTTCTTCTCTGATTGTTTTGAATTCACATGATCGTCTTCGTATTTGTTTTGACTTGGTGATGATGCCTCTTAAAAGAGTTTGTCCTCCAGCGTTTTCTCTGCTTAATCTGGGCCTTCGTCAAAATTTACCTAGATTTCCCGAAGGTGGCGTATCACACTCGAACGCCACCCTTCCATTGGCTCTTATTTGTAAACGAACGGTTTGAGTGATAGCTGTATACTGCCCACATCTGCAGAGGCAGGGCTGATACGGAGTGTACAGACCTGCATTATCACGGCATACAATCGATAGTGTACTTACAAGGGTACTCGCTCGCTCTTGGAGGTATAAAAGGCTCCACTCGGAGTCATCTGTGTGCCTGGTCGTGCTTTGTGGTTCCTGGATAAAGTCTCAAACTGTTATTTTATAATAAAGTTTATTTCACGGAACATTTGGGATGTTGCTGGTTATATCCACACAAGAATAATACTCATATAAATCATAGTTTCGTCATTCAAGCAAAATTAAGTGTGAAAATGTTACTCATCCTCACAGCCTGTACACTACGCTGATAAACAGCTTGTATCACTGACGTCCCTACTCTCCTTGTTCCCCACGCTGATTCACATCGCCAAGTTCGCGCCTCTTGGCCGTAAGGGGGCGCTTTATCTGGTTACCCAATCACCGTGCCGTAATAGCTTAGACTCGTACCTAGCCCTCAACTCACACGCACCGTTGGGGTCTAGTTAGCGACAGGCATTTTGTATTCTCTGATTGGCTGAATTACCGGTCTAAATCTAGACCGGTAAATAGACCAATGTCAATATGTGTTGTTGTTGTTCGTGTGTATCTAGTGACCAGTACTCGTCTATGGTGCGATAAAGGGCCTTGAGCGCTACGGCCACCAATCCACCAAGTATTATATAGATCCTTTGTAAGATTTGATGAGCGATGAGCGATTATGGTAGGTTTCCTAAATAAAGCCCTCGCTTCTACGACTACCACGACGTCCAGCAAGACGGTACATCTTCGGAAAATTTATGACCTATTCCAAGGTTCTTAGCGTGACATGTTCATGATCAGGTCAGGGGATTTGCAGCATTTCTGTTCTTCATTCAATACGTAACATAGTACTGTTCATACGACCTATGATATGTACTTTTGTTGCTAACATTATGCAAGTTTTGTTGTTAAAAAAATAAAACTGAACGTACTTGTAGGCCTACTCGTTTGAAGCAGCAGACATTATAAATTTAGTTGACCTAGATTCTGCATTGAAGATCAACCATTGAAACGCGGAAAACAACGAATTACGTCAATTATACAGTATTTTCGCCTTCATGTTGTCTGATCGTACTAGTCTTGTTTATCTGATGATGCTAAACAATAATGATCTTGTGAACTTTGGGATAGGCTTAGGTCATAAATTTTCTGAAGATGTACCATTTTGCCGACGTCCAAACAAGCATGGAGGGGCATTGTGGGTGGAGAATACCATGGGCCAATCACTGTGCAGTGCTGATTTAAAATGCCTGTCGATAACTAGTCTCCATAGAGCGATAGCGAATTGGAGCTGGGTACGAGTCTAGTAATAGCTCGGAGATAACCAGATTCCTCATACTAACCACGATTGGCTAACTACCTCACGTGATCGAAATTACGTCATGCCTTCATGATAGTGAGTTCACGACTCTCACTTAATGTGGAAGCCATGCCAATATTTTGACAGCGACACGCCCTCTTACCACATCTCTCAAAGGAACTTTTACCCGTCTTTATTACAGTCAACATTCAATTTAAAATCTGAAACAACTGAACGGTGTTTTTACGTTACCATTCTAGGCAGCTTGATTTCCTTATATACTCATGACGATAAAGCGTGGTCTTATCAGTGGAATATTAACAACATTTACAGGGATTTATTTGTTAATTATTTAAAGGTATCAGTGAACAAATGTTTGCAATCAGTTGACGAACCTTACTAAACAATGGAGGAAGTTATCCAAACATCTGTTGTTCACTCTTAACTCAGAAATTAACGTAATTAGAGCTTATTGTTAGTTTTGCCGTTAACGACATATGAACGTTTGAAAAGGGAGACAACTCATATTGCCAAGACTCTTCCGTAAGAGTGATATTCATTGGTCATTGGTGGTTGGCCTGTACAGAGCGCCCCCTTACGACCAAGAGGCGCGAAATATGCGATGTGAATCAGCGGGGGGAACAAGGAGAATAGGGACGTCAGTGATACAAGCTGAATAGTATGAGCGTACCTGTACACGCGCGTTTTAGGTAAAAGTTCGACAACATAAGACTAAGCAGTGGTGAACTGTTTTTATTTTAGCTAATTAGACTACCTGGCATGTCTATGCTACATCTAGAGGGATAAACATACCGCAAACTACAATAAAACGGATATATACATGATATCAAAAAAAGATATACAACGGCGCAGCATCTTTTTGCAACACCTGTTTCGGTACTAACAATCACACGCTTGGGAGCTGTCGGCATGTTGATGTGTTTTATGATTATTGGTTTGTTCCGTGCGATGGAAAAAATAAAGATATGCACGCCACAAAAAAAAAAGAATTTACTGCAAAACCATCCATTTCTACTCTGAGATAACCCTTCCATACCTCCAAGAGCGAGCGAGTGCCCCCGAGACATGCACTACCGATTGTATGCCGTAAGTATGAAGGATACTGAAATCATGTTTTGATATAAATCTGGCTGACTTGGCGATTACGTATCGACAAACATGGTTGTGAGTTTATCGGGAATTTATCTTCTTTTCTTTTTTTCTTTTTTTTTTTTTTAATTTCGACGACTCCGAAATTTCTCTTTCGTCGCTTCTCTCTAATTATTTAATGAGGGGGATTAAACGGATCAAAATATCGGCCCATTCTCTTCGGTTCCTGTTTATACTCTTTAGCAGATTCTTTACATGAAAAATATTCATACAATGTCCGAAACGATCCAATGTTTAAGATGTCATCAAAGCTATTTTAATATATTAATGTTAGGAAATTATGAAGAAAAAAAAACAAACAACAAAACAATTTCTCTCCAAGTATTAAATATTCACGACAATGCCTCTATAGAGCAAAACTGAGGTACGCGGGTAACAGTAGACTGTTTTTCTCTTCTCTCTCTTTCTCTCTCTCTCTTTGAGAGGATCCCGGAATGGGCGGTATCGTGGTGGGCAGCCAAAATTTTCCAGGCATATGATTGGTTGCTCATCTTCCTGAAGCAGAAGCGAGGTATTGGAGATTTTCTTTCTTTCTGAACAGATTTTCTTGAAATTTGAGAATAAAAATGCGTAATTTACATAGAGATACTGTGCGAAATTTGTCTGCTCCTAGAAAAATTGTGTCCGATATATTGTTGAAAATGAGTTACGTTCGACACATGTGAACATTTATGTGTAACAAATATCACATGCTGTGATTAACGTTTTAATATCTGGTCTATCATTATCAGGGAGCGCCTAGAGTAGAAGCACACCTGTTAGATCATAACCTGAAAATTCGATCATTTCACTTTCACATCGAGGTCTCTCCTCCCTGCCCCCCCCCCCCTCCTTCCCCAGCCCACACACGTTATTCACGTGTATGATATTGCATAATTTGATCATTAAGTTCTATTGCCAATTAATGTCTACGATGTACGCCTAGTTGGGGATCGTAGTTATAAATTACATAGACACAAAGCTATTTCCCCCGTGGTTATATTTTCTTTTTCATCTCCCTCGTTAACTGTATCAGTTCAGAACGTTGATACATGCACCTCTGTGACATATATACCCCTGATGACACAGTTACAGTTTTTACTGCTCAACCATCATTGCTAGGCTTGTTCATTGATTTACACGTAGAATAGACAACACATAGATTTGGGGAAAGGAGGAGAGGTGTGTGTGTGGGGGTGGGGGGTCAAACACCGTTGAGCAATACACGCCTTGCCGGTCGACTAAAAAAAACAAAAACCGCCAAAGTTCCCTTCCCATAGTGCAATGCGAACCACGAGTAAACTTCTGCCTCGCGCCTGCTGTAAGTACGGACGTACTGAAAATTGTTGACAAAAGTTATTTCAAAGGATTTTTTACATGATTTCTTCAGACTTCTTTCACGCTAGAACAGTTCAGTGAGATTTCATGTCCCGCTCAGCTTCTGACACGGTCTATAAATATATTTATGACTGATTTTCCCGAGGCCCATGTTGAAGGCATTACCGTATCTTAGACTGTAGTACTCTCTGTTAAATCAAGATATTAACAGACAGTGATAGTGTACTGTTCCAGCTGTCTCCCCTTAGTGATTGGTCATTCGATCCCGCCATTTTAAACTAAGACGAGCATTCTCATTGGATCACTCTTTATAGGAATCACTCCAATCTTCATACACAACCACGTGACTGTCTCAGTTGATCGATGACATAGCGCGGCCTCGTTTTCGATTTCAAAATCTGGCGTCTAACTGGGAAAATGTTGTTGTTGCTGCATCAGCCGATCATTGGCCCTCCATAGAAGGGTCCAATACTATAGGCTATGCCGTATCTGAACCTTGCTCCTGAAAAAAGGGCAATAACTCTTCTTCTTTTTTTGTCACTTTCAGACGACCGGCAAGTAGTGGTTTGCCCAGTTGTCCGATGCTCGATCGTTACTCTGGAACAAAATGGAATATTTCCCGACTATAGCACCAGCCTAATATTCCATACCATGCTAAGGAATATTCTATGGAATAAATTCAAGGAATTTTCCGCTGGTACTATATAGTCGGAAAATCATTTGCGTACACTTCGCCATAAATTAAAGATGGCTTGCGAATCGTGTGTCTCCATTATCCGGTACTTTACCGGATTCTGTTCGGCCTTCATCCGGCGGAGAACAGACTAGAGAAATCTGATAAATTGCACGTTTTCATACCACTTCGGAAACAGATATTGCCTGGGCTTACAAAAGATATAGGTATGAATAACTTTCGTATCACCCAAGAGGCGTTGTAGATCTGTATTTTTGAACAAGTAGGGCAGCACATGACTCGAAAATGGCGGGTTACGTTGGGGTTACGTCGGAAGATTTTAGCTGATTGGCTGACGAAGTCACGTGGTATTGATTTCCGGAAATCCCCTCTTGCAGTTGCCGAAAGTAGGCTGAGAATGGATACACACGATCCCAGGGTCAGTCTTATCGCGTATAGATGACCAAGATGGTTACAGGTAACGGTTGGTCGGGAAATATTGCACAACATGTTGAGGATCCTTTTTTTACCCCTCGACCATATTTTGCTCAAAGGGTCGTTGTCTATCGATCTTTCTTATGGACACGATATCTCAAGAAGGATTTTAGCCAGGCATTGTAAATGCATACCACATATGCATCTGGTTAAGGATCAGAAACCTTTTGAAAATGACCGACCTTGACCTATGTTATCAAGGTCAAATTCTAGTATTTGATATAGGGTCTCCAAATTCATGTTACATATACAACCGGTGATTGACTAGAAACCAATCCCAGATGACTGACCTTCACCTATTTTTTTCAACAGTATTTTCGTTATTTTGGGATTACACTATCTTGGTATAGCACAGATTCTAGTGCTAGAATTTGGTCGAATAACATGCGGGATTCGAACCAGCAATCATCAGAGTAAGGCAACCAACCGCCAGCACTATATGCCGACCATCTAAACTACTCCCACACCTCCCACAAAAGAGGAGGTAGCAGACCATCAATTAAGGCCTTGACAAAAGCTGACCTGGCTCAACTTCCTATATGAGCTACATCACGTAGCTGCAGTGCACATTTTCCGCCGTCACACACCGACGTTGTTTTTATACTTCTCAAACATCGAATTTCTCTCAAATGTGGCAGCCTTTGTATTTTTTTTTTATCATCATGCATATTGGTGACAAAAATGTTGATCACAAGCGATCTCTCTATCTTGTAATTGCAATAAAATCTGTCAACAGCAAACGGCCTCTTTATATTTATCTGCAGTAAAGTATACAGGTCAAGCGGTCTGTTTACCTTGTATCTCCAGAAAAGTATTTCGACGAGAGAGAGAGAGAGAGAAATAAGGTTTAACGTCGCGTTCAGCAATATTTCAACTATATAGCGACGATCAAACAAAACGTTAAGTTCTCAAGCCAATAACTTAGTAATCTAACACATTAAAACACACATACATTAAAACTTATGCAACAAACCGAGTTCTCTCAAATAACCAAAGACACAGTCCACTCTCACCCGACTAAACATATCTTCTAAAGTAGTCGCTCGATGAAAAGAATCTCTTACAATCTTAAAATCTATGCACTCGATAAGAATATGTTTCAGTGTGAGATCTTCGTGGCATGGAATACACAGTTTTTTTTGGAACTCGTGAAGTTTGTTATTATTCACAGCATCCTATAAAGATTGAAACAACCGTCTCACATCATACATGTAAGTACAGATAGAGAGTCTGAAATCGCTATATGGGATTCCAACAGGATCAACCTCATTATCTAGGGCTGCGTCAGCCATCCCCCCCCCCCCAACACACACACATGCACACGCACGCACACACAAACATTTCATCGCAGATACGGAAGGAAGGAAGCAAGAGAGCTAAAGGCTTTCTGTCATTTCATATTGGAGAAATGTTAATACAATTTGCGTAATCCTACATGTAGGTCCAAATAAATTTGAATCATGCGAAATTCAACTTTGGGGTCCTAAAATGCCATGGAGGTAATTTATTTTGCCCAAACTTATTATTCTCTATAACATTAATTAGTATTTGAGAGAAAATATCGAGAAGAAAAAAGTAAAACAAATCAGTAAAAAAAATTGGCGAAAATGGCTTCAGACAAGATAACGTTACTTTGACATCATGGCGGCCATCCTGGACTTTTCTTCAACTTTTCTTGTAAAGCTTGACCCAATATAATATGCAAAGTTTCGGCCCTCCAATACAAAGGAGTAATGAAAATAAATAGGAGGTCGAAATGGCACTCTCGCCCCGCCCCCGCCCCCGCCCCCCCTTTTAAAGGTGAAATGCACAGATTTTCATATTTCCCATTTTATATTCTTCATGGGCCATTTAATGATTGAAATATCAGCCTAACTACTTCATTTCATTTTATATTAAGTATTTTGTCTCCTGGTAGCTTTTGAAAAGTACTTCAAATTTGGTATCTCAAGCCTGACCAATTTCAGAAATGAAATCCGCATCGCTTATCTGCCCTTTCTTGACGCTGGTTTGTGACGTCACATCAGACCATCTGGCCGGTCGTCAATACTTGTAACGTTCAGCCGCCGGGAAGCTGGTCTGACGTGACGTCACAATCAAGGGCAGATAAGCGATGACGTTTTGCAAATCTGAATTCAGCTGGGCTAGGGGTACCAACTCTCATAGATTTTAGCAGACAACTCAAATTAATCCAAGTGAAGTAGATATACTGGTATTTCTATCATTATTCAACCTATATCAAATGTAAAACGGATCATTATTCAACCTATATCAAATGTAAAACGGAGAATTTAAAAACCTTTGCATTTCACCTTTAATGTAGTTCATAATGCCCGAGAGGCCAAAATTTGTTTACTAAGGGAAGCAGGAAATATATAATAAAATATTATTAACATTCATTATAAACTTGTTCCTGGAATATCTGTTGAGTTTGGAATCGTTAATATCTTTGAGCTAACCATGGGTAAAGAAGTTTTAACAGTCTATTGTTGAAGAAAAATCTTCGCAGAAGTTTAAAAAAAAAAAAATTAAATGAAATAAATTTGCACTTGACTTGCGTTTGAGGCAATTAGTTCCGAACATTACACAAAGCAATTACAATACATCAAATATATTTTATTACTTCACTCCCAAATGACACTGTTCACGCATGATCCCCAGGTTCCCCCGAAGGGTCCCAAACATAATCCAGGCAGTAAATATGTAGTGATCCGTGACCGTGTGCATATCCTGAACACTGAAATGCACACTAGTTTGTAACACCTTTCAAACATGAAAAGGTCTTCAAGTATGAAAACCAGTATAAAAATAGATTTATTTTAAATATGTCACTGAAGTGTTATCAAGCTCATCAACTAGGTCATCCTCGAGAACAAGTGAGAAATGACTACATTGTAGTCAAAACCTGCGGCAGTGGCAATAATACAGTGAAAGTCATATCAGCGGAGGTAGTGGTAATTGTAGAAAAAAAGCGCCATCTGCAAGTGTTTTCATGCCAAGGGAAGTAATTTTCAACTTCTAACCCACAATTGCAGGAATTGACTAATAGATTTGACACAATATATGTATATTCGCTTTCCTCGTTCAAAATCCGACGATGTTGACTGGTCCGTGCCGTCTATACTGAATTGACAGACGAAGTCACAATAATCGCTTTGGCAATGTCTTGGTACAAGTATCGTGAATTCCAAGTTTCAAAACATTCCGTTCAGCCGTTGATTTTTGCAAATCAAAAAGGCTTTCAAATATTTGGAAATCCAAACATGCAAATTTCAAGGATTTAGTCATAGCGCGAACATCTACGCTCTTCAGTCTCCCTTCTCGCTTACTTTGCCGAGCAAAATGGAAAATTTATATTTCCGTCAAAGTTAATTTTCAATGAACTTATTATCAGGTCTATCACTTTGATCTGTGAAACTATGGAATGGGGTTGAAGGCTTTATCGAACTGTTCAAGAGGCATAATGACATTTTTCACGATTCAAATTGAGGCCTGTGACAGTCTTGATATTCGATTAGAATAATAAATTAAGTTTCTGCATTTATGTGCGTTATCATCTGCAAACTAAATACGGTACCTTGACACTCTTTTCCATGCAGCAAGCCAATATCAATACATGGTTTGCTCCTTCTATACAAATGATTACCTATTTCATCCTTAGGAGATATCAACTCATCCGACATGTTTGGTCAAGCCTTTTCGAAGGTTGATAATTTTATTAATTTTTTTTTTTAAGTCAAATTCTGCAAATAAGAAACATTTCTTGTCAGTATCTATGGATATCGCCCTATAATCAATTCGCGAATATGTTTGTCATTAAGTCATTCGGGAGGTGATTTAAGTGCGAAATTTCAGGGTTAGTTCACTAAACAAGGTCTGTGTGTATAAGAGAATCATGTCGAATTCTCGTTATTATCTTTTGGTACATCAAATTATTGCATTCGCGAAAATGACTTCCAAGTCAATATGAAAGGTATCAAAATAAATTTAAAAAACTCTCAAGGAAATCAAGGTCCTAGCTTTTGACAACGAGATCAAATAGATCGCTTTTATGGTCAGTATCTGCTAATATATGACGTAATTTCATTCGTAAAACTGATTGACAAAGTAACGTAAATTGTGAAGTGTAGAACCAGTAAGTTCTAGCAGAAATTGGCTCTGACTTGAGAGAATGATGTCAAATGCAACATGTTTCTGCCCGTTGTCTGCTGATACACATAAGTATTGATTTTACGGAAGTGATTAATGCAATTCTAAAGGGATTATGGGTGCGGAAGAGGACGAGAACATCAATACCAGCGAAGCAAGGCCCTGGCTTGCGAGAATGAGGATAGAGGGACTGTGTTCCGAAAGAGGATCATTCGAAATAGCTATGTGCCAAATTTCATGCTTGTAACCGAAAGTACACAATATAACTATGATGTACTGTTCGCGCATAGGGTTGTCGGACTCATTAAGTACTACATAGTCATTTATGTATTATAAAACCGTTTGCGCATAAAGTCAGTTTTGAGTATTATCAATGAGTCGGTATAGCTAAGACATTGACAACGAGGTCAAATAGATCGCTTTTATGGTCAGTATCTGCTAATATATGACGTAATTTCATTCGTAAAACTGATTGACAAAGTAACGTAAATTGTGAAGTGTAGAACCAGTAAGTTCTAGCAGAAATGGGCTCTGACTTGAGAGAATGATGTCAAATGCAACATGTTTCTGCCCGTTGTCTGCTGATACACATAAGTATTGATTTTACGGAAGTGATTAATGCAATTCTAAAGGGATTATGAGTGCGGAAGAGGACGAGAACATCAATACCAGCGAAGCAAGGCCCTGGCTTGCGAGAATGAGGATAGAGGGACTGGTTCCGAAAGAGGATCATTCGAAATAGCTATGTGCCAAATTTCATGCTTGTAACCGAAAGTACACAATATAACTATGATGTACTGTTCGCGCATAGGGTTGTCGGACTCATTAAATAGTACATCAGTCATTTATGTATTATAAAACCGTTTGCGCATAAAGTCAGTTTTGAGTATTATCAATGAGTCGGTATAGCTAAGACATTAAGTGCAAGTCCAGGGATTGGAGGGTCATTGTTTCGATTCCCACAGAGGGTTAAGTTATTCTTCCTTTCAAAACATATTTCCATATATGCGAATTGCTTGGGGGTAAAGTTAAACATCTTTATTCGGTGAAAGTTGCTGAGTTGTTCCGCTTACTTCTGAAACGTAATTGTTGCGTTTGTTTTTATGATGCATGATCTATAATTTGATACCAAAATATTATTCAATGTTAATCATAATGATAATGCGTTACTTGTTATGCTTCTTCGCCAATTTGTGTTTTATCTAGATTGGGTAGATAAAATGATTACTAGAAGTAGTGAACTTATTTTTCTACTTTCTAAGACAGTCGCCTGGGACTGTATGCAAATTAGCTGAACCACCGACAAGGTTGCGGCTCATCTTCTTTGGTATATAAGAAATCCAAGGATCTTAAATTGTGTATACATCTGCATACTGTTCAATGAAAATAGTAATATCTGAAGACAGTGACTGATGTGACGACCGACAGCTTTAAAGCGACTGACGTAAGAGAATTGAAGTCTGAACGGAAATCAACGAAGCAATAATTCATTCCACCGAATATAGTTGCAAATGAATTCAAACGCGCTTGAATGCAGTGTTGTCATGTGAGATTGGAGGTTGAAAAGAAAAGTGTGGCAGAGATCACACTCTCTTAGCGCATGCGCATTTCAAAAAGTCACAAGAAGAACAAGAATAACAAGAACAACAACAACGCGAGCCTCCCGTAGACCTGCGTGCCGCAGGTAAAAACAACGAAATGAATTGTTCACAATATGGCCCAGTGTTGAATATTGGAACTCTGAAAAACTAGTGTTCATTTTGAACACATTTACTTTTACTTTTACATGTTCATGCGGACGCTAGTGCTCCAAAAACTTTACAGAATATGTGTTCATTTGTGAGCATTGGTGTTCAACCATGATCAGTTTTGAACACGCGTGTTCATAAATGTTCTTCAATGTTCGGATCTGAATAACACGATATGTTGTTCTGAATTTGGACGTCAATATCAACGTAAGTGTTCAGTACCGTCCAACCCCTTATTTCGATGGTTGAGATAATTCGCGTTGTGGAATTTTTGGTTCCTTTTTCTTTTCATTATTGTTCAAAATGGACCAGTTAATGAATTCCACAACATTATTTCAACTTGTTCCAGCAGCCGCGAAAATGAGTCGGAGACTTTTACTCTTTAAAATAATTAGATTGTAATTCAATCTATCAGATCGAAATTAGAGATCAATCTTCCACTGGATTGAAAATATTCAATCTAATAGATTGAAAACGATAAAATGAATCTGTTGTAGACAGAAAATTAAATGGAATATTCAATCTAATGTATTGGTCACTAATAACAATCTGATTGAGTTTTCAATCTAATCAGTTTAGAGATACGCGTTCAATAAATGTTACAATGTTTTGCTGATAGTGTATAGTAACGCTATCACGACGCCCCAAGCTCACATTCATAGGGATTCATAACAAGAGTCCAATGTATGATTGAATGTTTGTATATCTTTGCAGATTCCGTCATGAGATGTTCATAATTCGCCCAGCCTCGTCGATATCAATATTCAGTTGCCTGCAGTTATGGTTGTCACCGACATTGTAGCGATGGCAACTGCTGACTCGCCGCCTCCCAAAGGTAAGCGTAGTTTTGATTGGTTGAAATTGTAATATCAAGCACCAACGTCTGAACATGGCCATCTCGCTTTGTGTCTTGTAACACTCGGTTAATGTTAACGTGAAGAGTACAGGCCATTGATACCCATCCAGATACGCAGACAAGGAGTGAATTACCGTCAATCATAATATCTTCACCCGGAAGTTGGTACGTTTTTAGGAGACTGTTCCTTCCATCTCGTGCTTTCCGTCTGCCGTCGGGCATGGTGCTTGTCCAAGAGGAACTTCACACATTTGCCTTCACGAAACGCTAGTTGCGCATGCTATAGGGCGCCATCTGAGGCGTCCTTAATTTTGATTGGTCGGCTTGACAGACCGACAGGGAAGGAAAATACAGTAGATAGGTTTGAAGGCTCTGAAGCAGTGGAGGAACGTAACGAAAGCACAAATAATCAAGGTTACTGTTTATGTAGGCCTATAGTAGGCTGGTAACCAAACTTGCATAGAATTTTAATAGGAACTCCAAGCATCACCATCAGCTTCCAAGAAGAGATAAACGCGCGCTGTGGCAATGCGATCTTGGGACATGAACATTGGAAATGACGAGTTTTAGCAGGATCCCTTGCAAATTTGTCACACATTATCGTCACCATGTGAAGATGTACATGTGACCTTTCCGACCAACTCAAATTGCGCTACCAGTATAAGTGAATATACTAGTAACATAAGCTAACTCAGATTGCGCTAACAGTATAAGTGAATATACGGGTATCATCTAATTTAACTCAGATTGCGGTACCAGTATATGTGAAACTATTTCCAGTTCACAGCATTTATTTCACAGTCACTTGGTTGGCTGGGGATGTCTTCGTCAATGTTGTTGTTGTTGTGATTATATATATATATTTGTTTGCAAGAATATAATTATTTCCCACCTTTTCATACACCACAATGACAGTAGGTGTCATAAAAATGCTTTCTATACGCATAGAATACATATATACATCGATCTACATACCCCTCCTCTACTAGATCTAGATGTAGGGCGTATAGAAAGCATTTTTATTACATCTACTGTCATTGTGGTGTATGAAAAGGTGGGAAATAATTATATTCTTGCAGAAAAAATATATATATAATCACAACAACAACAACATCGGCGAAGACACCCCCTGCCAACCAAGTGACTGTGATTTATTTAGTATAAACAAAGTCTAAAACCACAAAAGGAACCTGGCCTTTTTAAAAATCAATGGAATCCGGTTTTTTTTTATGGGAAATGTCCGTCAAGACTAGAACAATTACTGCCATCGTTGTTTGCATGGGGACAATCGACATGGTCAAACGCATGTGATATTCAAACGTACGTACTTGTTGTGCCTTAAGCTGACTGATGGCGTACCTTGGTTTGTGTCAGATTTCGCACCAGAAAACGTATATATGGTGATTATTGAAACTTAAACATTTATCTAGATGATTCAGAACTTAATAATGTTTTGTTTATGCAGATTATAGACATCATCCCCGGTCATGGTTAGTCTGACAAAGCCGAACGATGACTGAAGACCATGACTTATGGGCACTCAAAAGAATTTATGTTGCTAAACTGCTGTATACTGTCGTCTGCTTTATTCATTCGACACTATACATTACCTCTCTCAAGTCTTTGCATATTTAATGTAATTTTAACAACTATATTGTTACTGGTTCCCCTGGGCAATTTCGGTTTCTTCGTTTACACCATAGAGTGCCATGCTCTACTTGGTAGCCAGCTCACATATTATAAACTCGTTTCCGTCCTTAATCTACGTCTATAAATTACTGGTTTAATTACCCTAAATATACGGATGTGTTATTTTGGGCGAGGTAAAATTGCAACCTACCATACTAACGTGCGATAAAATAAATAAATTTAATCCGCTGGAACATTCACAGAACACAATTTACACCAAACACACTGTATACGGCGACACACAGACAGACTATTAGACAGAGCTAACCAACCGACTTGCGGAGCTAGCTTCACAGAGATACAGCCGCATTTACGTATAAGTGCTTAGCTAGGGAAATAGTGAGTAGTATAATTCTTCAGCGTATACTTAACATACTTCACATACTTTCTTATTACATTTTTGAATGACTGAGCAATGAATTTAGAAAAGAATCAAATGTTAAGACAGCGAATTCAGTTTGTGTTGTCAATGTCCGCACACATGATATGATTACTATTATATAATGTAAAAATCGCAAGATGTCCGAGGTTATATGGGGGAATGGAACAATATTCGTTTTGATATATGACCCATTTACGTTATGATCAGTTGGAGGGCTGACGAAGGTCATCGTCCATAAAGCAGATTTCTATACTCTGGAATTGTCAGACGAACCATGGCTAGGGAGGATGGCGAAGGTTGGCTGCATTTAGTGGAAAAAGAATTTCGGATTTTTCTCTTATTTATTCAACAAATTACAAATTAAATATCGATTTGGTACTTTTAGCATGATATTTCTTCGAGGATTAACACTAGCCTTTTAAATTAATACAACGGATATACTGCTTATTGACCAGATCGGAAAAAGAATTTCGGATTTTTCTCTTATTTATTCAATAAATTACACATTAAATATCGATTTGGTACTTTTAGCATGATATTTCTTCGAGGATTAACAGTAGCCTTTTAAATTAATACAACAGATATAATGTTCCTTCAAGTTGACTTACCTTGACCTATAAATTTTTCAAGGCCAAATGATACGTTATCTGTCGATTCAATGTTGTTAATACACCCATGCACATGCTCATTGACCAGAATTTAATTGAACATGCCTGACCTTGATCTGTTTTTCAATGTCATATATGATAATGCTGTTAGCCCAGTCACTTGAGGCTTTAGAGCTAGCTTTTCCATATTTACACCACAGATGTAATATTTACACCACAGATGTAAGATGTTCTATTTGACATTTAATAGCGGTTCACTGTTTTGGGGAATGGTCACCAATTTAAAAAAAAAAAACTTGAAATCCTCCATTACCCATTCTCATTGCATCAGATTGTATATCCCCTATTGTCATATAACCGACGTTTTGGAGGTTACAAACTCTGATGTTGAGACAATGCCATTACCACGCCCGTTTAGAAACAGCGAAGGCCGTGACTTGCTGACCCATGACGTTGCAACGCCAAAAACGTCACAGAGCTAAATCGTAATGCCTTTGTTGACGTCATGATAATGTCGTCATACGACGTGATCGTAACCAGACTTTGAGGTCATGGGTCACAGTTCACGGCTTCAATACGTTTTTCACCACATCGTTGTAGTGTGTTAAAAAACAACAATTTGTTGCCATTTTTCGAGGAAAAAATATTAACTTATTCTCCACCCCGCTTCTCTGTGCGTTTTTCATGCAAAGTGTGCAGAGGGTACACTGCGAAAAAAATTGTGTTGAAGCCATTTTAGCACCAGAATTGTGTTGAAAATAACACAAATTGTGTAAGAATCAACACTAATTTCTATTGAACTCAACACAATATGTGTTGATATCACTGACCTTGGCCTATTTTCTACAGGTTAAATTTTATTTGTTAAGTCTAAGATCTCCAAATTCATGTTCCATGTACAATTTAGAATAGACCAGGTAATTGTTGAAGATGACTGACCTGGTCTATATTTCCAAGATCAAATTACTTGATTTGATTTTGAGCTATTTAGAAGAGTAGCCTATATTTAGAGGTAAGAATTTAGTCATGCTCTACCAGAACCTCAGCGCAAAATTTTCCCCATTAATTAAGACCTTGATGACAAAAGCCTGGCCTGGCTCAACTTCCTATCTATTTCTAAAATGAGTGAACTACAGTCAATCCTTCCATATCACATTTTTTTGACCTACATGGGGTTGTCAAAGTTCTAAAAATACATCTTATGCAATGCATGATTTCTGAGTGTAGACAATAATTGATAGCCGAAGGGAAATGTAGCCCGGACTAACTGTCTCTTTTGGAAGCACTGGGTTCTTGTGGATATTTTAATCTTTTTAACCCAGGCTTCCTAACTCCGCAGCAAAATTGCAACTTTGTCACTTCACCGGGTTATGAATTCAAAGGCAAATACGACAAAGACAGAAAGACTTGACAGGATAAGTTTACTGTTTCCCACTCATCCACCTTAACTATTAGTTTTAAGATATTTTAGCATGTATACACAACACTTGGACACAGGCGAGACGTGCACGCGCCCGAATCGCAGGTCACGGCTCGCCAGCCGATCCAATTTACTCTCGCTTGAAATAGCAGGGCCAAATATAAACAGTTATATCTAAATAAATATAAGTTTCCTGAAATATATTTATCTCTACAAACTTTCTATAATATTTCATCTTCCCTATGGTGTAAATTAATAAATTTTATGATTTTGCACAATTACCTCCAAATTTGATTTAACAGGTACAGTGCAGCGAATCCGTTGCATAACCAATGGAAAAATAATTTACCGCCCACCAGAAAGATAAAGGTTTACTTGAAAGGTCTATTGTATTTTATTTTATAAATTATGAGAAATTACGTCAAAACACTTTTGAAAGTGAGCGAAATACAGATGTTTGGGGGAGACACGGTCGGCACCTATCGTTATCTTTGATTGGCAGAAAGCTAATATGATGATCTGCGATCGCGGCTAATTAATTCCCCTTAAATTCTGACAGGACATACTCAGTATGTGCTATGAGATTGAGAATTGATCAACATGGGGATAACTATTAGTTATAAGATATTTTAGACTGGAGACTGAGAATTGATCAACAAGGATGATACATCATTTGATACTGATGAGCCAGTTTTAAAACAGTATAACAAGTGTTCATTTTATTTTTGTCACAGGAAAGCTACCATACGCCGGATGCGGAAATGGCGGGCATATACTCTGTCGAGTTTGTGGAGATAGGGCTTCCGGTTTTCACTATGGCGTCTTCGCCTGTGAAGGTTGCAAGGTATATTGATATAAATGATTGAACTTTTTTGTATGATTAAGGATACTGCTCAGTTATCTACGTGAAATGACCAATGAAAATCCCGTATTTCTTTTGAAAATGTAAATTGGCCAGTCAAATTCTTCAAACCTGCAAGATGTCCCGTGATGCATTTTGGTCTGTGAGTCTACATGTAATAACTGTTAATGCACAGATCATCAGATAAATTTAGTCAAAATAATAAATATTTTTTTTATTCCGATTCAGGGATTTTTCCGGAGATCGGTGAAACAAAACATCGTTTATAAACCATGCGAGAACCCGAAAGGCTGTCTGATCATGCGCATTAGTCGGAATAGATGTCAGTATTGTCGCATGCAGAAATGTTTAGCTGTGGGCATGTCCCATGACGGTGAGTATAGCTTTATAGAAGCATTTAAAGGTGAACTGCAAAGCTTTTAATTTTATCTAAAGTGTTACTTATATACATCTTGTCTTATGTGACATAACTTTTATACGTTTTTGGGGCAAATATAGCAAAATTGTACTAATAACAATATTTAAGTTATCCTGTTATAAATCCGTCTTGAAAACTTACATCGCTTGTCTTTCTTGGTTTGTAGAACGTTATGACGTTATAGTGGCCCCTTCATTCAAGTTTTATTCAAATGTGACGTCATGCTACGTCGGATGAATGGACGAGGACCACTATAACGTCATGACGTTCCAAAGACAACGGGAGGCAAGCGATAACGTTTTTAAAAGTTCTGGCTCTCGGTATAAGTTTTGACATCTCATATACCCAAAATAAAACAATAACCCACAGAACTATTACCACACATAACTGTAACAACTATAGAAGTTCTTGTTTTATGACATTTTAACAGAACATTGGAAAGCTTTTCAGTTCACCTTTAACATCGCAATGGCTATTGGTGTTAAGGTTCAACGTCGAAATGCGACGTTAAGGGTCGACATGTCATGTCATGGACCGGCTTGTCAGAGTTGTTTTGTCAGATTCGAACTGAATCGCGTGTGCGTGGGTTTATCTCTAAACTCTATATGCCATAGCCACGTTGTGAAGGTCATCTTCCACTACTGAGAGCAGGGGTAAGTGTAGGTAGCCTATGGTACTGGACCCTCCTACGGATGGCCAATTACTGGCTGATGCAGCAACAACAGCAATTTCCCAGTTAAACGGCAGATTCTTAGATCGAAAACGAGGCCGGGCTATGAATATGGTTCAACTGAGACAGTCACGTGGTTCTGTATGAAGATTGGAATGGCTCCTATAAATAGTGTTAATATAAATACCAATCGCTGGAGGGGAGACGGCTGGAACAGCACGCTGACACTGCATGTCTGTTAGTATCTCTATTTAACAGAGCGTCCTATAGCTGTATAGTCTAAAGCGCACTGAGACTGTGAAACGGAGCGTGTGCTGTGACGAGGCATGTCTACCCTGGTGTAGAGATCCCTATCGATAGCGACAAATCAATAATCTCCACTGTTGTGTAATAATCCGACTGATCTATACTGGAATTGTGTGAATTGTGTCCGATGCTAGACTCACGAGATTATAAGTATACTCCCTAGGGTTATCTAAAAAAAGACATAATTTTTCAACAGATATCGTCTGTTCTCGGAAGGCAAAAACGACCAAAAATACAGCGTACAAATGAGACCGACTAAGTACAAATAAACCGACCAAGTACAAATGAACAAAATGAAGTACAAGCTTAGTACAGACTGAGTACAAGTAAAACAGATTGAGTACAAACGAAACAGACCAATTGGCACTGTGGACTACATCATTGAAACGATATCTACAGTGATGATATGAAGAATGCTAACTACATGTATGTAGGAGTTACTATCTAATTAAAATTTAATCCTATCTGCTCCTCAATTTGGATATGTCGCTTGTAGGATCTAACCGGCTTGCAGTAACGCGAGTGTCAGCAAATCCTGAGAAATCTTCATAGTGTTTTGAAGGGAACATAATGGTAGGTGCCTTTTGGTTGGCTCAGCCGAATCAGACACCACGCTGGTGGGGTAGGCCTATCACGCCTAGCGACATATACGATTGGGGAGCATGATATGATATTCATTTATTAAGATTGGTAGGAGTGAATACTTTGAGTCATGCAGGCGATAATGCTAATGTAAATGAGTAAAACTGGTCAACTGGGGAAAAAAATGAATTTGTGATCTTACATTAGTTACTGTTAGTACCTTTGGTTACGATTACGACAATACATTATGGATCATATGTTCGGTCCCACAATCGATTTGAAGGTTAAACCCGCTGGTGCTTGTGTGAAAGTTTGCCAGTTACTTGCAAACGGGCGGTGGTTATCTCCGGGTACTCCGGCTCCCTCCACCAACCAAACTAGCTGTTACCATATATGAATGAAATAACCTTGAATGTGACATTAAACCAAATCCAACTCCTGCCCCACCCCTTCGAGATTAGAACCCCTTTAAGCTCAAATATGGATCCAGTCGGTCAGAATCTCGATTGATTTCCCTTGCTTGAGGGAAATGAAAACCTTACAGTATTTATTCCCTAGAATTTGAATCTCAATAAACAAACGAATTCAGGAGGAACATGAGGCTGCACCTAAAAGGTGCTTTGACCCCTCAGCACAATATGTCCAGCGAATAACAGGTTGACATAAAAATCTGCTGAATTCTGTCAAATTTATTTACCCACATATGTATTAATGTTGGTTCAAGAGAATACTCAATGATTAGTATTTGCTAGTACCGGCTTCAGTCATCAATCCTGTGAAGGGATATCGATCCAAGACTGTGTGGATCGATACCTCAAGAAAAGTTAGTAAAGATCTGGTGAATAGTTCTTCATAGATGAAGATCTATTCCAGGGAAGAGTCGAGTGTGAGTGTGTAGTACTCAACATCTCTGGGTTACTAGGGATATTCACTGTGAGTATCAGAGCTGTCAGTCAAATTGTAACTGAGATCTAGCCCGGACAAAAGTTAGTGACGGAAAATTTCAAAGGGCCATAACTCTGTACAGAAATGACGTAACACGAAATAAACATGACAGTGCACATGTCTGGGATACTAGGGATATTCACTGTGAGTATCAGAGCTGTCGGTCAAATAGTAACTGAGATCTAGCCCGGACAAAAGTTAGTGACGCAAAATTTCAAAGGGCCATAACTCTGTAAAGAAATGACGTAACGCGAAATAAGTTCTTCATAGATGAAGATCTATTCCAGGGAAGAGTCGAGTGTGTGTGTGTAGTACTCAACATCTCTGGGTTACTAGGGATATTCACTGTGAGTATCAGAGCTGTCAGTCAAATTGTAACTGAGATCTAGCCCGGACAAAAGTTAGTGACGGAAAATTTCAAAGGGCCATAACTCTGTACAGAAATGACGTAACACGAAATAAATATGACAGTGCACATGTCTGGGATACTAGGGATATTCACTGTGAGTATCAGAGCTGTCGGTCAAATAGTAACTGAGATCTAGCCCGGACAAAAGTTAGTGACTCAAAATTTCAAAGGGCCATAACTCTGTAAAGAAATGACGTAACGCAAAATAAACATGACAGTGCACATCTCTGGGATACTAGGGATATTCACTGTGAGTATCAGAGCTGTCAGTCAAATAGTAACTGAGATCTAGCCCGGACAAAAGTTAGTGACGCGAAATTTCAAAGGGCCATAACTCTGTAAAGAAATGACGTAACACGGAATAAACATGACAGTGCACATCTCTAGGATACTAGGGATATTCACTGTGAGTATCAGAACTGTCAGTCAAATAGTAACTGAGATCTAGCCCGGACAATATCTATTCCAGGGAAGAGTCGAGTGTGTGTGTGTAGTACTCAACATCTCTGGGTTACTAGGGATATTCACTGTGAGTATCAGAGCTGTCAGTCAAATTGTAACTGAGATCTAGCCCGGACAAAAGTTAGTGACGGAAAATTTCAAAGGGCCATAACTCTGTACAGAAATGACGTAACACGAAATAAACATGACAGTGCACATGTCTGGGATACTAGGGATATTCACTGTGAGTATCAGAGCTGTCGGTCAAATAGTAACTGAGATCTAGCCCGGACAAAAGTTAGTGACACAAAATTTCAAAGGGCCATAACTCTGTAAAGAAATGACGTAACGCGAAATAAACATGACAGTGCACATGTCTGGGATACTAGGGATATTCACTGTGAGTATCAGAGCTGTCGGTCAAATAGTAACTGAGATCTAGCCCGGACAAAAGTTAGTGACGCAAAATTTCAAAGGGCCATAACTCTGTAAAGAAATGACGTAACGCGAAATAAACATGACAGTGCACATGTCTGGGATACTAGGGATATTCACTGTGAGTATCAGAGCTGTCAGTCAAATAGTAACTGAGATCTAGCCCGGACAAAAGTTAGTGACGAAAAATTTCAAAGGGCCATAACTCTGTAAAGAAATGACGTAACACGGAATAAACATGACAGTGCACATCTCTGGGATACTAGGGATATTCACTGTGAGTATCAGAACTGTCAGTCAAATAGTAACTGAGATCTAGCCCGGACAAAAAATTGTTGACAGACGGCCGTCCGTCCGGCCGTCCGTCCGTCCGGCCGACCAGACGTACATGCCAACGACAAGACCCTACAGCCCTATGGGCTGAGGGGTAATAATCGTAATGTATTTAATCCTTACCACATTTTCATGAAAATCTCCATTTACATACTACGATGTCTTTGGCAGCTGTGCGGCTTGGACGGTGTCCAAAAAAGGATCAACCGGCCAAATCCAATTTCATTCATCTGCCACAAAACGAGAATGGATCAGTGGATATGGATAAACAGATTAGGACAGAACAGATGGTTCTGAGCATACACGATGCCTTCAAGACTGCCAGAGCTATATATGAGAAAACAGTGGACCCCCTGGTGCCCCAGGAGGTTAGTATTCCCGAAGACAATGTAGACCTATTCGTGCACATGCCTGATAATACCTCCTGATTCCAAACTACCCAATCGCGTGCTCCATGATATCTCCTGATTCCAAAATACACAATCTCGTGCCCCATGATATCTCTTGATTCAAAGTACACAACCTCGTTCCTCATGATATCTTTGATTTCAAAGTACACAGTCTCGTGCCTCATGATATCTCCTGATTCAAATCGTCGCTATATAGCTGAAATATTGCTGAACGCGACGTTAAACCTTAATTCTCTGTCTCTCTCTCTCAACGTCAAAGTACACAACCACGTGTTCCATGTACTTATATCACTCTTTCCTATGTAAACTCACTCGTGTTTTATGAAGTGAGATCCGGTGAGATTCCAAAGATATCCTCTTGTCCCGGGTCATGAAGTCAGAACCAGAATCCCCTGATTCAAAAGAAGAACCCCCGTCCCCCACCCCCCACTTCTGTCCCATGAAGTAAATGCCGACATGCCATTATTCCAAAGTAGACCTCATTATGCCCCATAAGGTAGATACCGACGTTCCCTGATTCCAAGGAGACTCTCTTGTCCCGGGCGATGAATTCGAACTAGAATCTCCTGATTCTAAAGTAGACCCCCATTGTGCCCCATGAAGTAATTACCTACATTCCCTGATTCAAAGTAGACCCCAATTGAAGTTAGTCCGACATTTCCTGATTTCGGAGTTGACCCACGTTGTGTGTGTTACAAAACCTAACCTTCGCGAGCTAGGTATGGTATTATGTCCACACGTGACGTCTCAACATTCAAAGTCATATACTCGGTGAAATACACCTTGAAATGTTTCCGTTGTTTTTGTTTGCAAGTGCCTATATTATCAGGTTAGGGCGATCCCGCTCTCTAAAATGGAGGTAAAAAAGGTCGTTTTTGCTCAATAACTTTTGATTCCTTCTTAACCAATGCATCAAAATTTCAGGCGCATTGATTTAGCTATTGTTCCATGTTATAAAATTAATTTGCCATGTGAAGAACCAGCCAATGTTGTTTAAACAGCGCGAAGGATGTTTGGCCTATTATTATGCAAATTAGATAGATGACAATTTACTTTTTTACTACCATTTAATGCGGATAGATATTTTGCTTAATTTATTATGTGAACTGATTTATTGAGCGAAAACGACCCTTTTTACCTCCATTTTAGAGAGCGGGATTCCCCTAACCTGATTATGGTGCGCAACAATCGTGTCCAAGTACCCCTTTAAATTTTACCCGGGTGGGAACAAATAAGTAGGTCAATAGGGGCCCAGATACTGTTTCTCTACTACTATTATGGTGCGCAACAATCGTAGATAAAAGCTGTATGACAGCCGCATCCCGCCTCGTCGCTCCATCACATCAACCTGAGTATATCTGCAATATATCTTAAGATCGCTTAAGCTTATGCCGCGTATGCTGACCCTAACAGACAGGAATCACGTGCCCGGTGACGTGTGGAGCCTGCCAAACTTCCGGTGTTTTCAAATACGGTACCGTTACCGCCTGAGCAGATAACAAACAACCAATCAGCGCGGATTTTACAACAACTTGTGCCATGGCTGGATTCAGCCATATAATCTTGTAGACTGCATCTTCATAATCAAGTCCACTTCTCCGTTCACACTTCGTATTTGCCTTGATTTATCGGTCCACTGGCTTTGTTCAAAAGAATTTATAAATAGACACGGAACGTCATTGAAATCAAATTAATTCGAATTTGGAAATGGGCCGTATGAGTGGACTCTTGATTGGCTGTCCCATGTATCTGGTCACACCTACCGCCCTGTTAGTAGGAACGACTACTGGTAGGGAGGATATGTCACCCTACACACAGTCGTTGGGTAAGGTTCTGATTGACTTATCTCTGGTTTGTAGATGAAATTTTCACCTCGAGTTTTGAATGCTTGTGGTGGTGCGATCAACCAAGGCTTCTTCGAAGTTTGAACGGAGAAGTCGACTTGAATACGCAGATGGTAGACTGTAGATAATGATATACCGAAGATCTACTCTGGTGTGGTATACGGATGAAGTTAAATTAGAACTCTTACTCTACTATCTTGCAGGTAATGCTGCTGAATACGGACCACCAGATCTCCACGCTCTTCATGACCTTCATGCCTGCTAGCGTCAAGAGAATCACCATCTTTGCGCGCGAAATCCCCCAGTTCTGCACCCTGAACCAAGATGACCAGAGAGCGCTGATCAAGGGGGCGCTACTCGAGGTGGGCCCGATTCAGCACATGACGTACTTGGAACTAGAAGATGGAATCATCAGGGACAGAAAGCTCATGAGCGTCACAAGGGATGACATGAGTGAGAGTCAAGATCCCGTTGTGATGATGATCCAAGAATACTTCCCCATTTACAGGTCCATCAAAAAGATGCAGCTGACCGATGTGGAGTTATCGCTCTTTGCAGCATTACTTCTATTATGTACCGGTAGGTGGTCGATCTCATATGAAAAGCATCAAATGGCGTAATTTATTCTGCGATTTCGAAATAATACAATAAAAATATCATTCTGCAATCCCCTATGTAGAGCTTAATGTTCGTGTACCGTTTATTGACATCATCGGCTTCATTTTGAAATGTTTCTGGTACATCGACAGAGGGATCTGTAAAGCTATCCAGTTAATGTCGCGTTATTTTCATGTGAAATTATTGTAAGCTCTATTGAGTCGGGATTGAATCGTACACGTGTTTCTCCTTATGTTGCAGATCGAGAAGGTGTTGTGGACAAGGTCCCACTAGAAATTCTAGAAATCGAGATAGCCACTGCTTTGAAACAACAGCTTCTGATAAGTCACCCAGATGACGCCCTGCTATTTCCACGCCTCGTTCTCAAAGTCGCAGACCTTAGACTCATATCTACCAAATACTTGGACAAGGTTATGAACGCAAAACTAGAAGTTGTTGGAACTAATTGCGGGTTCCAATTTACTGGAAATTTCCATATGGATAGTACCAAACAAAGGCAAGCTGAATCTAGTGTCTTGGACAAGGAGAATTGTAACAGCTGATTGAAGGAGAGCAGACGATATCATAATTCATTTCACGCATGCGCACAAACGTCAAGTATTTCGAGATTCTACTCATGAACAAAACAAACACCTCAGAATATTGTGAATAGATTCTACATGAAAGTCAACCCATAATATGTCATGTTTATTTATCTCCGATATCTTGTCATGGTGAAGAAATGATACCTGCTGGTAAAAGTACTACATTTGACAGTTTTACGGGTGCTTTCTTAAGTACTGGATTTGATCTTCACGATTTCGCTTGTATATAATACAAGACTTCTTCGTCACAAACTGTGAATTCAGTGCCATATTCCTTGGATGTTTTCTCGTGTTACCATAGTAACAGGGGAGCGTGTCGTGTAACCATGATAAGAGGAAAGTGTCGTGTAACCATGGTAACATTGAAGTGTGCTCAGTAACCATGGTAACAGAGGAATGCATCGTTTATCCATGGAAACAGGGGAGTATTTCGTCTAGCCACAGTAACATGAAAATGTGTCCAGTAATCATAGTAACAGATTAGACTGTATGATTCTATGTTAAATCAAGATATTAACAGACAGTGTCTGCGTACTGTCCCAGCTGTCTCTCCTTCAGAGATTTGTCATGCGACCTCCGCCATTTTAAACTAAGACGAGCATTCTCATTGGATCACTATTTATAGGAGCCACCCCAATCTTCATACACAACCAAGTGACTGTCTCAGCTGACCGATGACATAGCGCGGCCTTTTCAATTTCAAAATCTGGCGTCAAACTAGAAAATGTTGTTGTTGCTTCATCAGCCTAACATTGACCCTCCGTAGAAGGGTCCAATACTATAGGCTAAGTAACAGAGGAGTGTGTCATGTAACAATGGTAACAGACGAGTGTATCGTGTAACCATGGTAACAGTCGAGTGTATCGTGTAACCATGGTAACAGACGAGTGTATCATGTAACCATGGTAACAGTCGACTGTATCGTGTAACCATGGTAACAGTCGAGTGTATCGTGTAACCATGGTAACAGACGAGTGTATCATGTAACCATGGTAACAGTCGAGTGTATCGTGTAACCATGGTAACAGTCGAGTGTATCGTGTAACCATGGTAACAGACGAGTGTATCGTGTAACCATGGTAACAGTCGACTGTATCGTGTAACCATGGTAACAGTCGAGTGTATCGTGTAACCATGGTAACAGACGAGTGTATCGTGTAACCATGGTAACAGTCGACTGTATCGTGTAACCATGGTAACAGTCGAGTGTATCGTGTAACCATGGTAACAGACGAGTGTATTATGTAACCATGGTAACAGTCGAGTGTATCGTGTAACCATGGTAACAGTCGAGTGTATCGTGTAACCATGGTAACAGTCGAGTGTATCATGTAACCATGGTAACAGTCGAGTGTATCGTGTAACCATGGTAACAGTCGAGTGTATCATGTAACCGTGGTAACAGACGAGTGTATCGTGTAACCATGGTAACAGTCGAGTGTATCGTGTAACCATGGTAGCGGGAGTGTGTTGTGTAACCATGGTAACAGACAAGTGTTTCGGCTAACCATGGTATAACAGACGAGTTGATCATTATTGGAAGAATTCTCTTATCTACTTTCCAAATGAAATTGCTCAATGAAATATTATGGGATTATTTAATATCGTGCATAATACAGACCGTTCTGATCATAGCGGGGTATTGTAAGTTGGTTTGCCAATTTTCTTGGAATGTTGAATAAGCAAGAAGGTTTGGACTCTTGTGTATGTATTTAAACAGACTGATGGAGCATTATCTCGACAGTCACGTGTCTTGAATACATGTATATATAGCATGACGATAGACACAGCTTTCATCGTGTCCGTTCGGAGGGCTAACTCGGTGCCTGCAGTGTGTGCGTCTGTTCGTCTGTCCGTTCGCCCATCAGGAAGCGGTAGACTGTCTTTCGATACCTCCTAATAAGTTGGGAACATGCCCGATGTTCACTTGAAAGTGCAGTCTGTGAATGTTGGCACGAACTCAAATTTCAGAACAGTCAAAAACGATGTTTACTGGTTGAGACAGGGACGGGGATTTTTGTTATCTGTGATGACATTTTGAGTAAACAACGATGATAGTCCATGGTCGTGTGGTGATATATTGGATAGTAAAAAGTTATGTTCCAGCATGGTATTACAGGACTTATATTGTATTGCTCAAAACCATTTAGTCGCATTTAGCATATTATCAATCACTGATTAATCGTGTCGGTTGTAATTAATAAGGGCATGCTAATTGGGGTTGTACAATGTATAGTTTTGCCTATATAGAGCAGTGTTATAAAGCTTTTGTGATAATTGTGAACGCTCATACTAATTAGAAATGTTGATATTGATGAAAAATTATTCGGAAGTCTCTTGGGTATAATTGGCTCGTCCATCCTAGCTAAATAATATATAGCCCTCAAGAGTATGAGGGCTATAGGTCGGCCCCAGTCACCTCCAGCGAGGGTTTTAGATAATTTTATTACGAATCACCCACCTCTGAAACTGCCGTACATCTAATCTCTATCCCCTCCTGCCCACTATTTTAAAATCTTGAGCACTATTGTGAAATAGTAACGAATATATCGCCGTCTGAATTTTCCAGTCGAATTCCACTTTAAACGCGCCATGTTAACCATATACAGTGACGTCACCAACATGGCGGCCCAGAGAGTCGAAGTTCACGACTGGAAAATTCAGACGGCGATATATGCGTCACTATTTCACAATAGTGCTCAAGATTTTAAAATAGTGGGCAGGAGGGGATAGAGATTAGACGTACGGCAGTTTCAGAGGTGGGTGATTCGTAATAAAATTATCTAAAACCCTCGCTGGAGGTGACTGGGGCCGACCTATAGCCCTCATACTCTTGAGGGCTATATATTATTTAGCTAGTCCATCCATGAAGCATTATTTCAGACTCCAGTCCAATCGTAACGAATGACGTCACCGATATATATTATGTCATCGATATATCGGGCCTGTCAACCAGCGTCTATCCACTGTGACCCATAACTGGTGAAGATTACCGAATGCTGCATTATGTCGAACGTCCAATCGACACATCTGCATCACACATGGCAAGCTGCAGCAGATGGCCCCGACCTTTAAACAGGGTTATCTCCCCGTATGCCAGGGGAGATAACCCTGTTTGGAGGTTGAGATGGCTCGTCACTGTTCGCTATATCGGAACATTACTACGCTAGATGCTAACCCCCATGAAATAGGACACACGTCGTTCAAAAGTAAAATTAACATTGCAATTAATTTAATTTTGCTCACGCAAATTCATATAATATATTGTTTGGTGCATTTCAAAGAGATGGATGAAATTTTATGAGAACGAAGTTATTGTCAATAACCGAATAATTCCAAGAAAGGATATGCAAGGGATGATTCCTGAGAACTGAACCTACTAATATACCCTACAAAACAGTTAAAATATGCTATGTGAGCGTGACTAACACTTCCAATATCCCGGTGAATAAAGATGTGGTGAGTATTGTAAGACTATGTTATGTGACAGAGAATTAATGGGTTCACAGCTTGTGGGAGTTTTTCTTCTTTTTGTTCTTCTGAGTTATCTTTCTTGAGAATATGAAAGTGCCATAGTATCCGTACAACTCATCTCCATTTCAGCAAGCCAACTTCTACGTTCTCACTTCGAACTTCCTTTGATTTATCAGGCCCCCTTCAATGTTCAAAGAACATGAGGTGTCATTGACCTCGAAACCATTTTATTGATTGGCTGACCTATATATTGGGTCAACACAACCACCATATTAGGAGGAATGACGTAGCTATGGTTGGCCATCCCTGTCAGAATTCGTCATTTAGAGGCTGCCTCTAAATAATATATACCATGGTATAAAATGCCAAGCCTGTCATAATTCGTATTTAGAGGCTGCCTCTAATTATTTTGTACCATGGTATAAAATGCCGAGCCTGCCATAATTCCTATTTAGAGGCTGCCTCTAATTATTTTGTACCATGGTATAAAATCGCCTCTAAATCGCCAGGCCTGCCACAATTCGTATTTAGAGGCTGCCTCAAATTATTTTGTACCATGGTATGAAATGCCGAGCCTGTCATAATTCGTATTTAGAGGCTGCCTCTAATTATTTTGTACCATGGTATAAAATCGCCAAGCCTGTCATAATTCCCATTTAGAGGATGCCTCTAATTCATTTAGCCGTAAGTCATAAACAACTCGATGTCATATCAAGAATATTAAATTTGACCAATGAGTAAACTTGTAACAAGCGTAGAGATATGGTCACGTGAGTAAATGGGAAGAGACAAGATTTTTGACATATTCTCCCAAGGTGCAGGGATCGCATTCGGGGTCGAGTACATAGAATGAGTGAATGTTTGCTTTCGAGATTTATGCGTACTGTTCTGAGACTCAATACGAACGGATTTGTACGGCGAAGACAAAGCATTGTTCTCTAATTTAAGACAACACCCAATCGACTAAAATTGCGCGCCAGAAGATGTGAGTGAACCGGCTTGCGACTATATCTCGTGGTTATTTCACACGATTTAGATATAATCTGATTGATCCCGAACTCTGCTCCCGTTATCTGCTCTCCCTGACACCCCACCCCACACACATAGTCTTGCAAACCAATTCAAGAGCACAGATACACGCATTTCGTTATTGTTTCCCACACATCAGAATACAAACTACTCATACTACATATATGCTATGTACCATGACGACCAAGAAGCGGGGGGGGGGCAAGGGGTATTTTCGTACTCCGTTTTGGGGTAATTTTCATTATCCGTTCTCAGTTCTGAGGAAAACTAATTTTGCGTACACACGTTCTGGACATATTCCACGTTCACCGTATTTTCCTATTTTTAATTCTCTGTTCTCTGTTCCACCAAGTTATAATTTTGCGTCCCTCGTTTTGTGAGATTCGTTATTTACGTTCCCGTTCGCACCGTCACTCTCGTATGCTTGCCTGCAAGAGGGGACGCAAATCTAGCTGATTCAGCTCTTCTGTGTGCGTCGAAACAACCCTGCTGTGGAGAATAACGTGATCATGAGTGCAACAACTACTTTCTTCTTTCGTTGGTTGGCTCGTTTATGACACGTGCTAAAGAAATCCCCACAAATCCTCTTCTTCGATTCCGTGGTCCAATTTTGAAATTCCAATGGCGACATAGGCCTACAATTTTTTTTATAAATCCACATCCGAAAACCGTCCTTAAATATCACTCAAGTTACTTATATAAGTTATTTTGTTTACAGTTTTGGAGCAAGGGCGGATCTACGTTGGGGGGGAGGGGGGGCAGACATCCCTCCCCCCATGAAAACTGGATATTATCGCCGCGAGCGCACCACGTGTAATGGTGTGTTATAGGTCTGTTTTGTTTGTGTTAAACCAGGAAGTCAAAAGGTGTCCGGCATATTCTTCAATATCGATGCGTGTTTATGCGAAACAAATGTGAAAATAGAACAATAAATCTACCTACATTGTGTTCAGATTTATTTCCGGGAAAACGCGTAAAACGCATCTCCCGCAACCTGGAGCTCCGGGGCCTAGGCGGCCCTTGGACCCTCGCCTGTTGGGCTGTGATAGTCGACACCCTCCCCTATGAATCTTGGCTGGATCCGCCCTTGTGGAGTATATAATGAAATATGTTGTCAACTGTGGACAATTTCCAACGTTTTCCGATGTTTACTCCGCTGCATGTACGGACATTAACAACACTATTAAACAGCGTGTTAGCTAGTAAAGAAACACTTGAATTCTTCACAATTGTTTTTTCTTCGTTCTTCGTATTTTGATTATTTTTTTCTTTTTTCTCCGTACTAGAGATATTTTTTTTTTTACATTCACACGATCGCTTACACCCACTTGCACCCCCCCCAAGAATACTCAAAAAATAAATTCCTATTTCACGTGGTTCGGCCGCCTTCTTGAATTTTGTGAATAACTCAACCAATATTCAAACGAATATGAATGTCCGATCCTGAGAGACAGGGAGTTCTAATTTATTGCGTTGTATTTTCAAGAAGGAGTTCTTATATGAGTAATTTTCTCCGACTTTCAGATACAAATACACATATAGAACCGTTTTTGCTTCATCAAACACGATTATTGACATTTCTGCCCACTTGTTCGGACAGAAAACCATTCACTCATTCTATGCACTCGACCCCGAATGCGATCCCTGCACCTTGGAAGAATATGTCAAAAATCTTGTCTCTTCCCATTTACTCACGTGACCATATCTCTACGCTTGTTACAAGTTTACTCATTGGCCAAATTTAATATTCTTGATATGACATCGAGTTGTTTATGACTTACGGCTAAATGAATTAGAGGCATCCTCTAAATAGGAATTATGGCAGGCTTGGCGATTTTATACCATGGTACAAAATAATTAGAGGCAGCCTCTAAATACGAATTATGACAGGCTCGGCATTTTATACCATGGTACAAAATAATTAGAGGCAGCCTCTAAATACGAATTGTGGCAGGCTTGGCGATTTAGAGGCGATTTTATACCATGGTACAAAATAATTAGAGGCAGCCTCTAAATAGGAATTATGGCAGGCTCGGCATTTTATACCATGGTACAAAATAATTAGAGGCAGCCTCTAAATACGAATTATGACAGGCTTGGCATTTTATACCATGGTATATATTATTTAGAGGCAGCCTCTAAATGACGAATTCTGACAGGGATGGCCAACCATACGTAGCTACTTGAAAATGGTGTCCCACTACACACAATCGGCGCGTTGGATCTGACTGACTCATGTCTCGTTTATTGGTGAAATTCACACCTCGGATTTTGAACACTGAAGGTGGTCAGATATATGAAGGCAGGTTCGAAGTGGGAACGTAGAAATTGGCTTGATAAAATGAAGATGGTACAACTCGCCTACTTGTGTATCCTTACTACACCACCGACTTGTGTATTCTTGTTGACTTATTCTGAATGTGGAAAGGCTTGTTAGTCAGGTTGCATCTCTGGTTAGATCGTCTGGGATTTTAGTACACTGGGTACAACCTTCCCAAAGCGCATGCTCCGTTTCACAGTCTCACTTCACTTATTACCCTGTCCCCAATAGCGTACGACGTATGAGTCCGACCGAACAATTCCTTCATTTTTGTACACGTGCGAACTACTTTTCGTAGGCTCTGCCCATATGAACGGGGAAAATAATTTCTTGATCATTCGTTTTAACGCTAGGTCAACATAGGTATAATGCAGAATTGCAAAGTCGGAATATTCGACAAACTTTGCTTTTACTATATATGATGTTACTTCCCAAGCTTGTGCTGCTTGGGCGGCTGGTGAGTGGGGTATGACTATACCCCCGGGTAGTGGTTGCATTTGATATATCATCGAATGGATCAGACTCAAACCAATATGACAAGACCGGACGTGACGATCCGGACAGCTGATTGGCTATGATTGTATCTCTTCCAACAGGTGGACCAACCACCTAACTGGGGCATAATAATACCCCAGCCACCAGTCAGATTTTTGGACAGGATTCCCGCCGGAGCAGCACACCGCCGGAAGTGACATCATAATTAGTAAAATCGATGTTTGTCAAACATTTCGATTACTTTTCAATTCTGCATTATACCTCTGTTGACCTAGCATTGAAATGAATGAACTAGAGATTATTTTCCCCGTTTATATGGGCAGAGCATATGAAAATTAGTTCAAAACTAAAGGAGTTATTCGACCGGATTCAAACTAGACCGTGTGTACGTGGGTTTTCCCCTATACGGCATAGCAATGTCGTAAAAGTCATCTTCCGCTATTGTGGGCGGGGTTATAAGTGGAGAGAGCCTGTGAAACGGAGCATGCGATGTTATGTTCACGGAAGTGCTATGGATCAGCTTGTTATTATGGCCGTTTTTCCCGAGGTTTTTTGGGCTTTTTCAAACAAATAGATAATATTTTGAATTGAAACTATGGGGGAGAAATCTGCTACTCGGGAAGCAGCATTGGTGTGCTTTTCGTGTCCAAAACTAAATTTCTGACAGTTTTGAGAAGTTTTGGTGTGAGAAAACGTGGTATAATTTAAGCGCCTTAGCAGTGTCTTTGAGTGATGGTAAATACATGTATTATAATGATTAAGTGAGTAGTATGGTTTAACGTCGTTTTCAACCTTGGTTCAGTCATATCACGACGGTGCCTACATGTGCCAGAACACGAGAGTGCTCACAGTTCCTATTACCCTGGACACTGATCAACCCAGCCAGTACAGCAGCCGGTTACCCATCCAATAGTTCTAGGGAGTCCTTTGTTTCAGGATAATGATTCAAATCAAGAACAATACATGATATAATTCTAGAGGAGAATTTGTGTGATTAGTAAAAGGTGATTTAGGATTTTTTTTTTCTATCTTTGACTTTAATCTGAAATCCCCCGAAAGAATTGAAATGAAAAAGTATGATAAATTTGTTTTGAATTCCGTTTTATTAGGAAAACATTATCCTACGAGGCTGAAATTTTCAGAAATTATTTGTATTTATCTCTTCAACCCAGTAAAATTATGTTCAATTCCGTCAAAGAATTGTACCTCAGAAGACTAGGCTTACTTGTCCTTTGTAATGAATGTCATTAATATTATCACTTGCCAAAAGTTTAACTTTGGATTTGTACAAATATGAAGCTACCTCGGCATATATACATCTAAAACCATTTTGCGACGTTCTCTTTTTTAACTTGCATGTCACTTAGCGTATGAAGCATCGGAGTCCTCTCGCTCTAGCCACAGAGTAATCTTCCTTCCATTCTGGTGTAACATTGTATGGAACATAAATTTTAGGATAAGGAAAGGGAGAGAATCACATATAATAACTGTTGCCGTGAATTTCTGCCTTCGTTATTACAAAATGTAACAACTATATATAAATTGTATGTACAATTATGCTGAGAATTCACAAGTGCCGTATTCGCAAGTTATTAAAGCTCAAATTATAATTTTATTTGAAAAGAAATTGGGTTTTTGTCTTTGATCATTTATTCGTTTGGTTGGTAGCGATTAAGTTTCATTTGTCTCTCTCAAGAATAGCCCCACTTTCTCTTTCGGAAAATGTTTGAAGACATGTACAAACACTAACCCCAATCCGCAGGCGAATTTACAACCGATGGCTGCATACTGATCGTCGGACATTCACTCTAAAAGAGATCCAAAACAGCGACAAATGTTACAGATATGGGGTCCTGTCATGTGGAATGACGACAGTCTAAGGATTATTTGACCTTGACCTCAGACACGGTCTCCCCATGTCAAAAAGAAGGATGTTAGTATTAGATGGGTTCTGGTGTTCCTGTTTTAAAAGGGGGCTGTCTGGAAGGGGAGGCTCTTTTGAAGGGGTCGGAGAAGGGGCACCGGGTCGCGCAGGTGGCTCGTGTCGTTCATAGGCGGAAGAAATGGCGCGGATTCAGCGGAGGGACACCGGGTCGTATAGAGGTCGATTGAACGCATAAACGAAGACGTTGTGATTACAATTTTTGACAAACTCAAAGAAAAGCAAACGGAAAAACAAGTGCACCCCTGTGTTGATATACGATTGTAGAGATTGGAGTGAGACACAGTTGAAGACGGCTGAATGGAAAAAAGACATACTGAACTGTATCAAAACAAAGTCATCCGAATACTGTTTAAGACAATAACGAAATGATCTATTGTATCTTGAAATTGATTGTTTTCATTTGACAGTTGATAATGTACTCTCATGTTTCGGTATTCATAACAATTACAAGCGTCTGGTCCGTCATTCATAATTCAACCGTCGTCCATTAAAGAATATCCGCTTCCATAATCCAGTACATATATACATCATAAACTGTTTACCTCATTGCGTTGTTCGTTAATTTAATAGTTGTCTATCGCCTTTCTAATCATTTCACAAGTTCATCGGAAGAGTACGATCAAGACGTCTAATAAGGGGGTCAACAGGGTTTTGAACAAATTGTACTATACGCCTTCCAGTTAATCCACGTATGTGGGGGTTAACGATTAAGCCAGGCTGCAGAGATGGGGTATACGATTCTATTGTCTCGTACACGACACTGGTTGAGTGAGCAAGATGTCTAGAAAGAACTTCATCTGAAACAGAGTAATGGTGGATAAGATAGATCATTTGTGGCAGGTAGATATGTCTTCTCTGTCCAAACGGAATGGGAATAACCATTTTATTCTAACGTGCATAGATGTTCTGTCCAAACACGCGTGGATTGTTCCGGTGAAAGTGAAAACGGGAGAAAACGTAATCAAAGCATTGAAAAAAATATTGAAAAGCAGAAGAAAACCGGTTTATCTACAATCGGATGAAGGGAAGGGTTTACTGAACCAGTAAGTGTTTTCTCAAGACCAACGAGATTTACTTCTACCATACGTATAACGAAACAAAAGCTAGCGTAGTGGAACGTTTCAATAGGAGGTTGAAGAACCCTGTTTCGTTACTTCACGGCTAAAAACACGAAGCGCGACATGGATGTTTTAGGTGAACTTGTAAGAGGTTACAAAGCCGTTTATCACAGGATTATCAAAATGGCCCGAAAGCCGTTGATGGCAGGAACAAAACCGAACTCATAACATATTTGTACGGCCCCTTGAATGTGAGAACTGGATCTAGAAGGCGGTATAGATCAAATGTCGATGACAAAGTTCGGATGAGCAAAGTCAAGAGAACGTTTGACAAGGGATATATCCCTTACTGGACTGATGAAATCTTTGAGATTAGGTGTAGGATACCTCGTTTGCAATGGTATATAAACCGGGGGACATGAATGGGGAGGAAATGAAAGGAACATTCTATGTAAACGAACTACAAAAAATACGAAAGTCTAAAGATGCTTATTATCGAATAGAGAAGATATTGAAAAGGAAAAAGCGTGCAGGAAAAACTTATTCATCCGTCAAGTGAAAAGGTTGGCCGTCATCCTTCAACACTTGGGTGCCATGTGATCAGGTGGAAAACATTAAATGACGGAGTAAAAACGAACACAGCCTCAGTATTATCTCCATCATGCATCAATACCGATCATGGAAGACAGGTGTATTTAGCGTTAATTACCGTCATACCGATGTCGTGATTTGGCATTCCCATGCTCGCTAGACGCGTAAAATGTTTTGTTAACAATTGACTAAAATTACTAGCCCCGTCAGATCATACGACCAATGATACGTCCTGTCGATAGCCAGACCAATAGTCGTAGATCAAAGTGACTGTATGCGAATATAACCAGGTCACCAGGGTTGACATTCTTTCCTATCAATATACGATAATGGGTTTTGGTTCAACGTGAAACAATGGCAGAAATTGAGGGGACTTGCGACAAATTTGAATAACGTCATCGTTCCTATAACGAACGAAAGAGCAGTCCCTAAAGCATGATTGTATGCAGTTTGAACTTTCGTTTCAGTTCATTATATAAAACATGGTCGACTGACATATGTGTGGAATGGCGAGAAATGGTTGATCAAATTGAATGGACTATCCTAACAGGACCCCGAAAACAGAAAACTGATCGCAATAGATTATTATTGTCCGAGATATACAGATGGGTCAGTCTATATTATTTATATAACTCAGAATTTCTTTAGTGAAAACAAAGAGCACCGAACGATCAGTTTAAACTGTCATTATATGGTCCTATTCAAAAACCCGAGATATGCGTTCCAAATTTCGCATTTGGCTAAATAAATGTATCACGGAAACACATATGGTTATCTCCTCATACACTTGAAACAAGAGACCCCCGAGTTTATGAGTTTGCGTACTCGTATATTTCCGGGGGAAATCCAGCACGTCTAAATGAAATGGATGTAACAACAAAACTGACGAAGTAAAGTTTACGTCGTCGTGTCGACAAAACTGAGGGGAAATGCTCTAGCCGTTAAAGTGTTAGCGAAAGCTAATCCCAAAGAATTACTCGACTGTCTCTGCGAATGCGCTCTGAATGCCTCAAAGGGTAATGTGCATTTAACGATGCAACAGAAAGCGAGATTATGTCGCCATAAACACGTGGTGCGCCTATTAGGTAAAACAGTACACCCAAGGGTCAGAAAAGCAAAATACTGTAAAAGGAAGATTCCTTGGTGCCCTACTGGCACCCATCGCCGCGTCCGAGTTGGGGGCCGTTGGTATCCGGTATAATCGGAGGAAGATAATGGAGACTTTTAAAAAGATAGCTTTGGAAGATCATCGTATGTTGCAATCTCTACAGCAAAATCATTCGGGTACCTCAAGACAGTACCGCTACGGTGATAAGGTCTCTGGACCAAGAAATGGAAAACGTATTACAGCGGCAAGATTTGTCGAAACGAGATGAAGTCGCCACGTATAAGCAAGTTTTACAACGTTATTTGACGTTTCAAAACAAATACTTAAACGAACGTGCCATGAAGGTTAACGTTGCACAAGGGGAGACAAATCACGAACAAGTACCTCTGCCCATTCAAGGTCCACCAGCACCGGGAATCGAACAGTCGGATGGTTATAATGTGAAATAAGAAGTTTTAGAAAGCGAGTATAGATATCAAGTGGAAAGAAAAAAAGAACTGATATACAGGGGGAAGGGGGGGGTTAATGAAAATACGTTCATTCCTAACGGGTGGCAAATATTCGCTCGCAGTCTCAAAGAAATTAATGTACCTCAAGAACTAATAGGAAATCCTCACTGATGGATTTACGTGCAGAATCCGCGCGATCGGCAACCCGCAATCGAGAGTTCAGCTTGGCAACCCCTAGACGAGTATTCCCGTGGAGTGGCTCCGCCTCTGACAAAACTCCGCGGGTAAAGCGCAGCAGGAGTAGACGGAGGCGCACATTTCCCTGGACCACTTTATAAAATAAAACGCAAAGGGTATTCCTTTCTCATTTAAGTTCGGTCCTCATAGGGTAAAATCAACCTCCACACAGCGCATGCTCCATTTCGCAGGCTCCATTACCATCCCTGCCACCAATAGCGGAAGTTGACCTTTACTACGGTGCTATGACGTATAGGGGAAACCAACCAACGTACGGTTCAGTTTGAATCCGGCCGAACAACTCCTTTAGTGTTGCTCATGCGAACTACTTTTCATATGCTCTGTCCAGATAAACAGGGAAAATTATCTTCAGACAATTCTTTTTAACGCTAGGTCAACAAAGGTAGTATGCAGACTTGAAAAGTAAACGAAATGTTCGGCAAACATCTATTTTACTATATTTGATGTCACTTCCGGCGATGTGCGCGAAGGTCCCGAATTCGGCCCAAACATCTGACTGGTGGGGTGAGGTGGTTGGGGTAAAATATGTCTTACATCACATTTCCGAGTAACATTTCTATGAAATATTTTCCCCGGCAACACTTTGGCCCATTACATCACTCAACTCTCCCAGCCTCTTCAACTCCATGGCGATTGGGAAGTCGGGATGGTAGAACTGCATTACTCCAATACGTTTCCCAATGTGCAACAATATTCAGTGTTCATGAAAATCCAGTTGCTGGATCACATGGTCTATACGTGTAATTTAGACGCGGGATATTATCCCGAGGTTAAGGATAGGATCAACGATCAGGACGAAACGATCAGGACGACCCGAAAGACAGACAGTTACCGACCTTTTCAACAAACAAACTAAGCCAACAAAGTTAGGCGTGAACAACGATACTGCAGTTATATTGAGTTAGCGCTTACAAGAAATGTTGGGATTCAGTCATAATAAATACGGACGAGGTGCTGTACTCATACTCGTAGTAGGACTGACTATAAAAATATGAATTTGACCTCTTTATACGTCTATTGCGACGTTGTTGAACCGCATATAGTGGGTGATAGTTTGGTACCCCTACTGCATTGTTTCCGTTACTGGGGGAAAACCGGCGAATACATCAAGCAATCATACGATCACGTTAAATACTTCTATGATTCTATGATCAGTGGGATCCCAGTATCGAGCTTTTCGTACCCGGCGTATCCATGTTCTTCCGCAGTTTCATAAAAAATAAAATGGCCATCCTTGGTGAGCCATCCTTAGTCCAAATGAGCTGTGTGAGGTATCATTTTGAAGCTCTCGTGAGGTAGAATCGAATTCGTGTAGTTTTGATTACACGCCACACATCAATCGGCTCATGCGCACTCTTAAAATAGTAGAAAAGATCATTTTAGGTGAAAGGTTTTGGGTTCAGGTGGGCCATACGGGGTCGAAGCGCCCATGATGTAGAGTCAGTCTGGGGTGTTTTTCATTGGAAGTTTCGTCAGCAGTGGACTAGTATAGAAAGGGCATCTGAATTGGGAGTTTTAAGGTATAGATGAGGCATCATTTCTCTTAATGGGCAGTGCATGGTGGGGAGCTCTCCTGATGTAGACGACGACGTTGTTTTTGTTGAAGTGACGTCACGATGTACATGCGCAGTCGTGGCGTAGTAGAGAAATATGGTATTTTCGGGGTATGCAGGGGCGTGTTTTAGGGACCTAGGGGATATATCTCATCCAAATATAGCGTGAAGAGTGTCGTATTGAAGCTTTCATCCATAACAACAAATTCAGCAATGTTCATATAGTTTATTATCTCCAATGCTGCATTATGCCAAAACTGGGGAGCCACAGTAATATTATGTACAAGTGTTTACAGAGTTGATACTAACGATTAGGTAATGGACCGGTGTGTCAATTCGGCCATGCAAAACGTCGCATTGGTCGACATTTGGTGTTGGAGAATTGGTTACAGGACCATTACAAGGCATCCATGGGCAGTTGGACCAATGCCGTCTCCAATGGCCCTCGGTGGCCGAGTGGTCTAAGGCGCTTCGCTGGTGACCGCTAGCCTCACACCGCTGAACCGGCACGGGTTCGAGCCCAGCTGGTCCATGTGTGAAAGTCTGTCAGTTACTTGCCGAAGGGCGGTGGTTCTCTCCGGGTACTCCGGCTTCCTCCACCAACCAAACTGACTGTCACCATATGAGTGAAACAAACTTGAGTGTGACATTAAGCCAAATTCCCTCCCTCCAGTGGCGTACAACCCGTTATGATGAAAGGCTGGTCGTACACGTGGTTGTTGACACTGGAATAGAAATAGCGCAGTTGACCAATCATCTCGTGGCATAAGATGTACCCAAACGCGAGATTTAACTTGAATGTGGTGACCTGTGTTACAGATCGCTTTGACAAAGCTGAAAGGTCGAGCAGTCGAAATTTTGAATAAGGCAATGGTGATGAAAGCGCCATCGGATCGTAGATCAGTGGCTCCGCTAGATGTTACTTACTGGTTGAGCATCGGGTATGGATCTATTGTCGTCTAAACCTGGCCCAAAATCTTGTCGTCGGAATTTGGTTGTTGGAATAGGGCGACATCATCGTCGGCCCTCTGTCTCGGTGCTGGTCTCTGCAGACTCCTGTGCCATCAAACGTGGCTGCAGCACAGGGGGACTTATGCGTTTGTGTCGCATCAACTGACTTAGGCGTTTGAAGCGTTGTTCGAATTCCCCACATTCCTCTTTTGCACCTGGCATATAGAGTGCACTTCCATGGCAATGTAAATGATCCGGGCGCTGAACCGACTGTGTACATATCGTACAGGTATACTGGGCGGTTTCTTCGTAACTGGCAGACCCATGGCGACGCAGAGGGGTGGGTATAATTTTTGGAAAATCCCTTGTACCAAGATGGTGGAAATGATCACATTTCTTGACTCGGATTTTCTCTGCTGCAATTGGAATGCAAGTAAGTGTTTCTGGCTGCTAGTTCTGGTGTATCGCGAAACCGGATGGATCATTCATTATGACAGTGGGACTTAGGGATGTGTGGATATGAACTTCTGGTCAGTTTTCTGACGCTTTATTTTCATCAGTAAATCGCCTTGAATCGTTTTCAATCACAAAGAGAGATCGTCAAAGGTCTTACACTACCGTCTGAAGACGTTCATCCCATCTTGAGCGCTGCATCGTTACCCTCTCTCCTCTAGAAGCAACCTCATACACGTCTTGAAATGAAAATTCACCCATTTCCAGACACTCGCATCAACATGACTATTCTATCCCATTACATTCTGACAATGCTCCCCAATCGTATATGTTGCTATGTAGGATCTTACTGATTTCAATTGAATTTGGTGTTCAATCTTAATAAATTAATATCCCATCAATGCTCCCCAATCGTACATGTCGCTATATAGGATCTTACGTATTTCAATTAAATTTGGTGTTCTGAGCGCCCATACCATGGAGATTAAATAGCATTATGACATCATGATCGCATCTGGACTCACCCATTTGCAGTCGGGGAGGGGAGATAGGTTCACTGTGTCCATTTACCCCAATGTTTACACCAAAGATCAGTCCATATATCTACCCCGTATTTTGGTGCCACAATGTCGGGACCGCGGCAACATGAAAAGACGCCCGCCCCACCAGCGAGCCGGCTAATTCGACTGAGCCAACCAAAAATTCTTTGTCATCAATGTTCCCTTTAAAGCGCTATGAAGCGTTCTCGGGATTGGTTAACACGCGAGTTACTGCAAGCCTGTTAGATCCTAAAAGTGACATATCCAAATGGGGAGCAGATAGGATTTATTTTAATTAGATTGATTTGGTGTTCAGAGCGCCCAGGTTATGAATATTTAATAGTCTTATAACATCCCGGCCGCGTTTTAACTATACTTTACTTGCAGTCGGGGAGGGGGGATAGGGTCATCGTCTTCGCTTTAACCCAAGGTTTATGCCAAGGACCAGTCCCTATTTTTACCCTGCATTATGGCGCCGAACTGGTGGGAGCGCGGCAACATCAGCAAAATATCCCGCCAGCGTGGCATCTAGTTCGGCTGAACCAACCAAAAAGCCCCTACCATTATGTTCCCTTCAAAGTACACTATGAAGAGTTCTCGGGATTGGTTTACTGCAAGCCGTTTAGATCCTGCAAGCGAAATATCCAAATGAGGGAGCAGAATGGATTTAATTTTAATTAGATTGCCATTACACAGGCGCAACGTCTTAAGACATCACGGAGCCAACCCATTGATCCGAAAGAATAACTTATACTAATGTACAATAGGACAGTCCTGAGATGGAACTCTCTAACCGCATAAGGCGCGAAACGACATCATTGCCCATGCGACGTTACGCTAAGGCTAGGCAATCAACCGTTCCTTAACCTTGGCAATGGTGTATTATTTTATTCGCGGAGTTTTGCAAACGATAACTTCTGTTTGTAAATGCCTATTTAACTCCGAGACAATAACATTGTTTGGATTGTCTGTATTTTGAAAGCCACAAAGATTTTTCCCCGATTTTTGCGGTACAACCAATTTTAAGAGCGCTGTCTAGGCAGCCACATCAGTCTGCTTGGAAATGGCAATCCGAAGTACAATTACCCATACAAAAATAGAAAATATTTGAAGTAGACGTTTTGCACATACCAGAGAATTAACATCGATAGGCAATTTCCGTAAATGACAATTTGAATTCTTACAGAGTATATGAAATTTCTTGGATGTAACTCAAAATGTATGTCGAAATCTTCATACTTTAGTAAATGCATGGTCTCTCGGTTGACATCGGGCCTTACAGACTAGTCTTTTGTGTTAAATGCCGTCATTTTCATCGGACGACGATACAGCTCACCAATCCCCAGTGTACGAGTTGTCACAGCGAAACAGCTTACCAATTACCAATATACAAGTTGTCAGAGCATTTCCATCATAGCTCTCTAGATTTGTATCTAATACCGTTTATGCCGGTGCTAGGGGCCGTGTGGTCATATCATCCAAGTTGCCACATGAACAGGTACAATAAAAGCGTACCGGAGATACAACACATATCACGAATCATTAGATTCTTGCTATGTGCTTTAGAATAGGTTAACCGGAAGACTATACTGTGAAGTCATGTGGCTCTGTCAGTATGTCGGCACCTCTTCCCACTTCCCTTATATGCGTGGTAACCTTGTACACGAAGAAAAGATTGTAAGGGTCCGTGAGTGTGGCATGTTGTTGTTGTGACAGAATTGTGGGTTTTTGTTTAATATTCACCAGTTTTGCGTCCAGAAAGCCTAGGTTTATATCGTTGTGTATGAAATTTTCACAAAATAAACTCAATTCAAAATATTGCAACTTTTTGGACTGCGAAAACAGATCTTAACCACATGCGACAGTACATGGCCCTCACATTACCATAAAATATGACATTTCCAGGCATTGCTTCAGAACTATTTCCTGCAGCAGTTGTATGATTGAGATTGACCCTCTCAGCTCCTTTTCCTTGCAAACATCCCCATAGAATTGGTACTTGTATAATAAAGTCTGGATAAACCACAATGTTCACCACATCACAATGACCTGTCATGTAAGACCAAGCATGAAAATGCCAAGCCATAGACCCATAACCAGGAGTCATTACAATAAAAGCCAAGTTTTACATGAAGTCTTCCACTCTACATGTGAAACAACCACAGGATGGAGTATGGCTGTTTCTAATGTGTTTGGAATAGCAATAAACCACCCCCAATAAAGCCAATTCCTGCGTTACCGGTTTTGGACCTGGGAAATGTCTGCATGGATCTTGTCTCTATGATGAGTTAGTCCAGGAAGCATACATTTTCAAATCAAGTCTCAACATAAATTCTCGTCCAAAATATTTCGGAAGCTAAGTAAGATTTCAAATTGTTATATATGGAAATTGCCAATCATTGTTAATTCTCTGTTATGTGCAAAACTTTTTTTTTAAATCTTTGCTGCTATTTAACCAGTGTAGGAGGAGTTGGACTTCAGATTTTGCCATTTACAAGCGGGAAAATGTGGCTGCCTGGACAAAGTCCTTAAAGCATTGACCGGTGCCCAATCTTGGCCTAACGTCACGTGGGCAATAAAGACGTTTCGCACCTTTCGGAACCAAAGAGTTCCTTCTCGGGACTGTCCAATTGCCTATTATTGTTAATCCTTCCAGTCTGTCATCATGACAACTTTTCATTTCCCAATGACGTCACATGCACCTATCCAATACGTATTGTTTTCAAAAAGAACACACCGCATCTACTACCATTTCATACAACAGTCATTGTTTCGCAGAAAGCATCCATACAATACACCATTGTTTCCAATATTCAACCACACAATATATAGCGGGTGATTGGGTGGGCACGGGTTCCTGTTGCTTCAATGCATTTTGCTGAGAAGCAACAGGAACTTGATGATGTGATGTCTATCACTGTAACGTCACTTGTCTTTGTTGCACCCTGTAAGGGTCCAGTCTGTGTCTTGTGTGCTGTCCTCTGTGTTTTGTGGGATGGAAGTGGGTGTCTGGTTTTCTTCTTTGAAGTAGCAGAAACGCAACTTGGCTGAAATATTGCTGAAAGCGACGTTAAATTTTATTCACTAACTCACTGATAATATATATTGTTTTCAAACATCGATCATACCACACATGTTGCCCATTCAGTACAACATCCCTCATTCAGTACAACATCCCTTTGTTTCGCCAAACGCATCCTTTCTATACACCATTGTTCTCATTATGTATCTACACAATATGTATTTATTTCAAAATCAACAACCTTTTGTTTCGCGAACAGCAGTCATAGAATACATCATTGTTCCCAATACAATACCCTCATTGTTCCCGATGTAACAGCTGGTATCCATTTGCATCCAGTCCATTGCCTCAATACACCACAGCTGTTGCCGTAACAATGGTAACAAATGTGCACCAATTGTTCCATTCGTTTGTTCCCTGTTACGTAATATCCTGAACAAGAGCCCAAGGGGCTTCAATATACGCCTGTGTATCTGGAATTACATTGGTCCAAATTGCAAGGTTGTTTAATAGCCTTGATTTTGTGCTTCTGAGAATGTAATGTTAATGGATGAATGGATAGCACGCAACATCGCATTACACGACTTCGTCTTCTGTGACTTTTAATGATTTCTTGATTTGGGGGTCACAGTGACCTTAACCTTTGACCCACATTTTGATATGTAACACATGTCCCTCTAATGTATCTACTGGCAGAAAAAAAGTTATTTTTTAATGATTTCCTGATTTTGGGATCAGTGACCTTGACCCTTGACCTTGACCGAAATTTTGGCACACGACACATCGTCTTCCGTCAATGTATCAATGGACACAAAAAAAATCATGATTTGTATGAATTTCATGATTTTGGGGGTAGGTGATCTCGACGTTCGGCCTTGACCTACATTTTGGTATGTGCTACATCCTGTCCCCCTAATGTATCTACCGACACAAAAATACACAAGTCAAAAAACACAAGTAATTTCCAAAGATTTCTTGATTCTGGAGTCACAGTGACCTTGACTATTGACCTTGACCTAAATTTGGCTAAATGACAAATCGTCTCTCCATAATTTCTCAATGGACACATAAAATCATGATTTTTAACAATTTATCGATTTCGGGGTCACAGTGACCTTGACGTTTGACCAGGTCACTTGACCTACATTTTAGTATGTGACACATCGTGTCCCCCTAATGTATCTACTGACACAAGTACATGTTACTTTTAATAATTTTGAGGGTCACTGATCCTGATTTTGGGGTCACTGATCTTTGACCTTTGACCTTGACCTAATTTTTGGTATGTGACACTTCATTTCGCCCTATTGAATTCACTTACAATTTTTTTTAATGATTTCCTGATTTTTAGGTCACAGACCTTTGACCTTGATTCTGAGGTCACAATGACCTTGACTATTGACCTGGATCTAAATTTCGGTACATGATGAAACGGCACTCCGTAATTTCACAATGGACTCAAAAAATCATGATTTTTAACAATTTCACAATTTTGGGTCACAGTGACCTTGACCTTCGACCTTGACCTACATTTTGGTAGGTAACACATCGTGTCCCCCTAATGTATCTACTGACGCAAAAAAATGTTATTTTTAATAATTTCCTAATTTTGGGGTCACAGTGACCTATGACCTTCAACCTAGACCTATTTTTCGGTATGCGACACTTCATTTCCCCCCCTATTGAATCCACTCACAAAAAATTTAGAAATTTTTAATGATTTCCTGATTTTTCTGTCACACTGACCTTGACCTCTGACCTTGACCTACATTGATATGCAAGACCACCTAGGGCATCCACTCACCAAAAATTAGAACTGTAGATAGAAAACTGTCAAGGATCAATGATTTCCTGATTTTAGGCAACAGTGACCTTTGACCTCTGACCTCGACCTCAATTTTGGTACGCGACACATCGTCTCCACCTAGTGTATCCACTCACGAAAACTTGCAACTGTGGATAGAAAACGTTCACAGATATAGACCGGACACGAAAACTTCTGTGATTTCATGTCTTTTAGGCTAGTGACCTTTGACCTCTGACCTTGACCTTCATGTTGGTGCGCGACACATCGTCTCCCCGTAGGGTATCCACTCACCAAAAATTAGAACTGTGGATGGAAAACTGTCCCAGTTATAGACCGGACACGAGGGACGGACAGACAGACAGACGAACAGACAGACAGACGGACGGAAACCGCCATCATACAATACGTCCGCGTTTTGGCGGGCGTATAAAAATCGATCAAAACTACAACATAAAGGTACCCTACTACTGTCACCGCATGTTATGGGTGAATACCTGATGTCAAACAAGAGCAAGTAAAACGGTTCTATTGTGACACACTGACCATAAAATCTGGATTTGGTTGATGCAAACTCAGTGTGGCTGATTTATTCGCCATCTCATTTTCTATTGACTGAACTTGTTAACTTGACGTGTGAATGACTTCATACATCAAAGATGTAATCATCTGAAAATTTCTAAAAGTACATAGGTACGAGCAGTTGAGGAACCCATAGCAAATGAGGACATTGAACTAAGTCAGTCTGAAAATAACAACCCGATTTGGTTTCACTTCCTGGACCCATATTAGTGCTAAGTGAATAGCTATTAGTTATGTTGTGTAAACAGAGAGATTGTGCAATAATCCAGAAAATCGTTCATATTTCAATTTCGGAATACAGAAGACGGTTCCAGTGTCAGCGGAGACCGTGTTTTTCACGCGTCAGTGTAGATATGTAGGTAACTTCCCCATTTGCTTTTACGCACGACTTGGCATTGATTAATAACGTTTGGTGGAGAGGTTTTTTATTAACGTAGTCGTGAATTTCTAGGGATACGGGTGGCTGACAGGTGCCACGGAGGAAATGAATATGGGTACGTTGCGCATGGAAAGTTAAGAATTTAGACTGTTTATATCTGGCTCTAAAGGTTTGGTCAGTTTAGTCATTCTTTCTCATATATGGTTTTGCCAAGGGCCACTTATTATATCTCTATTCAAATGGGTTGGGTCACTTTCAATACATTAAGAGTATTTCAAGGACAATATTTTCCTTCTTATAGCGAGGAGGAGTTGTTCACACTGGATACATTATAAAGGTGTACCCCTCAGTGAGTGAGTGAGTGAGTAAGTAGGATTTAACGTTGTTTTCAACTATGTTTCAGTCATATCACGACGGTGCCTATGTGTATGGTGTTCTATTTGTGCCAATTTGATCCCGCGCGTCGACTTGCAAAAGTCGACGCACGACGCGCGACGCGAAAAGTCGACGTCGTGTTTTGAAACGCGACGTCGCCCTTTCCGTCGCGCGTCGCTTTTTGCAATGTTAAAGAGATAGGCCAAAACTCGACGTCGTGTTTCAAAAGTCGACGTCGACTTTTGCCCTATCTCCTAACATTGTAAAAGTCGACGCGCGACGCGCGACGGAGAGGGCGACGTCGCCTTTCAAAACGCGACGTCGACTTTTTCCGACGCGCGACGGACATTCGCGTCGCGCGTCGCCTTTTGGTTTACAAAATGTCTGGGGAGCATGTATTACTATAATGTTCACAGCTGGGATTTTCGATTCTTGTAGCTCCTGACCGGTGTTGGTAATTTGGTGAGAATTTACTGCAAGATAGCAAGAATGACAATATATTTTGCATGCATGGAGACTACGTACAACATAATATATTTGTTTCGCTGTCTGAAATGTTTTGTTTTGCTGATTAATTTTCGAACACTGGTACCTGTATTCCACAAAATGCACATCCCGCAATCGAGAGGACAATTCGCATCTATTAGCTTGTCAATGTGTTACTATTTCGCCGGACTAATACGTAAATTAAATTCAAGTTTCCAATAATGAACAAAAGCGTATGTAAGTAACTTTTTGCAGGATTAACAGTAACGACTGGAAAACAGAGGGGAAATAATTAATCGCTTGTGTAGCTCAATGGAACTGAGAGATCTTACATTCTGGAGACATCCTGATGAATGTCTCCTGATAAAACGCCCCACGTTGCATTATATCGCGAATCATACAACCCTTTTTAATAATAAGGCTTTGTTTTCTGCCATTTTAGACTAGTGACTATATGCTGTCAAAGTAAAGGTGAGATGTGGGGTCATTTTACTTTCGTTTTCGGCCGGAAAACAGTAAGATCCCACATTTCCTTTGAGCTACACAAGCTATTAATTAGTTTTTCTAATTAATGTAGTTTTTTCCAGTCGTTACTGTTACTCCCGCAAAACTGTTACTTACATAAGCTTTTGGTTCATTATTGGAAACCTGAATTTATTTTACGCATTAGTCCGGCGAAATATGAACACATTGACAAGCTAATAGATGCGTATTGTCCTCGCGATGGAGGGGTGTGCATTTTGTGGAACACAAGTACCACTGTTCGAAAATTAATCAGCAATATAACATATCTGACAGCGAAACAAATAAATTATGTGGTACATAGTCTCCATGTATGTTAAATATCTTGCCATTCTTGCTTTGTTACAGTTAATTCTCAGCAAATTACCAACACCGGTCAGAAGCTACAAGGATCGGAAATCACAGATGTGAACATTTTTTTTTTTCGAAATTAAGACCCCAAATCACAATACAACGAAACAATACGAGACAGAGCAAGATTATATGATACGATACAATACAATAAAATGCAAAATAATACCATACATTACAATACAATATATTACAATTCAACATATTACAACTCAATACAATTCTAAACAATACCATACCATACAGTACGGTGAAATATACCATAATACATCACAGTACAAACACACATACACCTTTACATAAAAGAAGAAAGTTAACAAAGATTGTGAATTTTATATAATACGTTTGTACAACCTATAGTGGCAAACTTCAATTGATAATTTGATTGATAATTTATTGTGTCTCGTGAACAAAATGGAATACATGCTCCCCAGACATGCGCACTTTTGTAAACCAAAAGGCGACGCGCGACGCGAATGTCCTTCGCGCGTCGACTTTTTAAAAGTCGACGCGCGACGGGAAAAGTCGACGTCGCGTTTTGAAAGGCGACGTCGCCCTCTCCGTCGCGCGTCGCGCGTCGACTTTTACAATGTTAGGAGATAGGGCAAAAGTCGACGTCGACTTTTGAAACACGACGTCGAGTGTTGGCCTATCTATTTAACATTGCAAAAGGCGACGCGTGACGGAGAGGGCGACGTCGCCTTTTAAAACGCGACGACGACTTTTCCCGTCGCGCGTCGAGTTTTGATTCTTCAAAAAGGCGACGCACGACGCGCGACGCAAAAAGTCGACGTCGTGTTTTGAAAGGCGACGTCGCCCTCTCCGTCGCGCGTCGCGCGTCGACTTTTACAATGCTAAGAGATAGGCCAGAAGGCGACGTCGACTTTTGAAACACGACGTCGAGTTTTGGCCTATGTCTTTAACATTGTAAAAGTCGACGCGCGACGCGCGACGGAAAGCGCGACGTCGCGTTTCAAAACGCGACGTCGACTTTTCGCGTCGCGCGTCGTGCGTCGACTTTTGCAAGTCGACGCGCGAGATCAAATTGGCACAAATGGAACACCATATATGTGCCAGGGCACGAGAGTGCCCACAATTCCTTTTATCCTGGACACTATTTAGCTCGGTCAGTACAGGTGTAGACCTCAGACCGCCCATCTTCGTTTAACCAAGCCAACTTCTGCGCTCATGCTCTGAACTTGCCTTGGTCGGACGGGCGGCTATTATTGCTCAAACGCAGCCTGCATAGCCTCATGAATATGCATGACGTATTATCCATTATCTTTTCCAAACGTGCTCTGAGACGGGGTCAGCGATTAGCTGGCATTGGCATTACGTCAGTCTACAGGGGAGGCGTGTGCTGTATTTGACTGATTCGTGAGACGAAATTGACATTTTTGATTTTGAACAATAATGGCAGCCCGTTCGACCAAATTTAATATTGGTTGACATCTCTCGACTTTAAGCTGTTTGCGCAGTTTCCATGTGAGTTTGCCATCATAATTCATGCCAAGAAATTTAGCCGAGTGAACTAAATTTATACCTACACCCGATAGAAAAAAGAGCAATTCCATCTCTGTTGAACCTTTTTGTAAATAGTACTGCAACAGTCTTGGTAGGTGAGCAATTGTGTTTGCTGTAGTGTACATTTCAGGTTTCTGCCTGATTTTCGAATTGCCTTATCATCGGCAAATCATGATTTTTTGACATTATCTCCAATGGCCAAAGGAAGGTCCTTTACCATAATATTGAAAACAGTAGGGCTAATTATGCTTTCTTGGGGATTCCATTTCATAAACCTCCATAGTTCTGTTCTGCATGGAGGTTTCTTAACTTTATTAAAACATCACGTACGTCTTCAAAGAATATTATACGTTTTATCGATGTCCAAGAACATGACCATGTTTCGAAGCACTACACAGATTGATTACAAACAAAGATTATAAATCATAATTTTACATGCAACCACCCATGACTTGATCGACCTGGAGGAGCGCTTTATTTTGACATCTCTCACGACCCATTTGGACCAATAGTGGCCCACCTCGACCCCAAAAACGTCCATTCCCATGCCCCTTTTTCACTGCGCATGCGCGGAATGACGTCAGTTCCCCGTCACATCAATCCAGTCGGATGCTCCCTCAAGAGTGCTTCACTATGACACCTCACTCGACCCAATCGGACCACTATGGACCACTAAGACCTCGAAACGTCTCCCACGGGCTTGTCTATGTATCACGCATGCGCAATGCGAACTTTTCAACAAATTCCAACCAATGGCTTCGTTTTCTACGTGGTGAAACGAAAAAACAAGATGCCACACTTCCATACCGCAAATGTCCATGGGTGGTTTCCGATTGGGCCTACAGTACTCTAGCGGTATTGTGATCTGCCCTCTGGTAGATATATTAGGATATTTTCAACTTTGGCTTGTAGGATGTGACTGGAAGAGTAGTGGATGGCGAGTCCGCTTCTGGACGGAGCAACCCGGATTCAACTCCAACTAGAACCAGGGGGATTCCCTTTCTCTCATTGTATGGCTATGTATGAGGATTATAACCGGGACCCTTTGACTTTGATAGATGACCGGGCATTACCGAAGATTACCGGACATTGCCAAAGATTGGAAAGGGCTTTTGACCCCGTATTAAGTGCACGAGCATCTTTGGTCGTATTGACTCCCGCACAATGCATGCTGTGATAGATCGCACTTAATAAGGGGCCAAATGCCCTTTCTATACTACTTACGGGTCTATCATTGATCATTCGCTTCATGAACAAACAAATAAGATATAGGCCTGTAAGAATGAGGGTTGAAATGGTCATTTCTTGGTTTGCGAACAGTGATGATAACGACATTGGTCCAGCTAAACGGCAGCTGCATAGATGATCAGACTGTATCAGAGAATGAAAGTATTACATTAAGGATAGCTATCCCGTTAGAGGCAGTTTTTGCACCGTGACAATTTTTCTTTATCAATAAATATACGATAACCATAATAAACTATATACTGTATGAAAGCGTGCATCGTAGGGATTCCAACTATACGATTTGTATAACCGACACTGCTACTGTGAAGAAACTATTCCAATCTTAAAAAAATTCAAATGAAAACAATAGCGTCCATTTTTCAATTGAAATTTCATAAAAATTGTTGATCTGATTTTACCTTTTTTGGTGTACCTTGATATGTGCATCCGTTGTGTGACTGAAGGGTTAGAGGAAGCTCGGACTAATTCTGGAAGTATTCAGGTTCAAACCTTGCAAAAGGGTTATAAATATTTATAACGTTGATGGGAGCATCTTCCGGTCTAGAGATTTAGAAGATCTGGGTTTCTGTATAACCACGATTAAATATAATTTCTTGATTTCCATTTAGGCCGTTCCTTGCGCTAGACGTCGTCTGGTATTGTAAAATTCAAGTGTGATTTGTCCCCTGATTACCCAGGATATCCAGCATTTGGTTAAAAAACCCAAGATTTTTTTTTAAATTCGTGGCCATGAACCGAGAAGCTCTCAGTGTTAAATTGAGAAAATAAAATACCCATATTAGAGAAATGAAATAAGTATAGAAACACAGGAAGGAAGCAATCAGAGATTGCTCAATTGTATGCCCCCCCCCCCCCCCTTCCACTTTGATCCAACACTGCCCCGCCATTGTTCTGCATTTCTTTATTGGTTGGTGGAGGCCTAATTTGGATAATTATAAAAATTCTGCTTCAGTTACTTTTTTGCCATGCCTCACATAATACATATTCCAAGTATCAAGCAACAAGTGATAATACGATGCTTCGATGCAAGATGGTCGCCAGGCCTTTCACCAACTCCGGTTATGAGACCTACATTCCTTGGGAGTATATTGTGGTGAAATTATGAAGCGATCAGTGAACTTTGAATTTTGCACCCAATTCACTGTTTTTGGGGCAATTTCATACTTCAGGACCTATGTTGTCTGCTTTGGAATGTAACATATAATATAGCCATTTTCCCGGTTCAAATCGGTTATGGACTGAGATCCAGCTTGGACAAATAAATATATCCCATTCACTTAGGTTTAAACAAAGGGCCATAACTTTTGAAAATATAACCGAAAACAGAGTAACTTCACGCTGCATACCTATGGGTCACTGACCACATATCATGCAAATTTCATACTTGTTCATACAATATTAACCGAGATCCAGACTTACAAATCCCAATTCACAAAGATTTGAAGAAAAAGGGCCATAACTCTTGAAAATATAGGCGAAATGTGGAGAAACTTCACGCCGCACAACTACAGGGCACTGACCATATATCCTGCAAATTTCATAATTGTCCATACAATATTAACCGAGATCCAGCCCGGACAAGTTCCAATTCACAAAGATTTGAAGAAAAAAGGGCCATAACTCTTTAAAATATATGCGAAACGTGGAGAAACTTCACGCTGCACAACTATAGGGCACTGACCACACATCCTGCAAATTTCATAATTGTCCATACAATATTAACCGAGATCCAGCCCGGACAAGTCTCAATTCATGAAGAATTCAGGAACAAAGGGCCATAACTCTTGAAAATATGAGCGAAACGTGGAGAAACTTTACGCTGCACAACTGTGGGTCACTAACCACATATCATGCAAATTTCATACTTGTCCATACAATATTAACCAAGATACAGCCCGGACAAGTCCCATTCACAGAGATTTCAGAAAAAGGGCCATAACTCTTGAAAATTATAACGGAACTCGGAAAAAACTCTACGCTGCACAACTACAAGCCACTGGCCACAGTCCATGCAAGTTTCAATCCTGTCCATGAAATATTAACCGAGATATTGCCCGGACAAGATATTCGGACGGACAGACGGACAAAGCGATCGCTATATGCCCCCCCTCTAACTACCCTCTAGTTAGAGGGGGGGCATAAAAATAGCCCATTGGGCTCCAATGCCCCTCGACTATCAATCATTGTCTACACTCAGCAATCATGCATTGTATAATATCATCAGTGTATTTTTAGAACTAGATTAACAAAAATGTGATCTAGTGGGGTTGACTGTAGTTATCTCATATAAGAAATACATAGGAAGTTGGGCATTGTCAGCTTTAGCCAAGGCCATAATTGATGGGAAAATTTTGCACTGAGGTTCTGGTAGAGCATGACCGAATTCTTAGCTCTAAATATACTCTTCTATATAGCTCATAATCAAATTAAGTAATTTTATCTTGGAAAGGTCAGTCATCTTCGACAATTTTCAGGTCAATTCTAACTTAATTGTATATGGAACATGAATTTAAAGATCTTAATACATAGTATTAATTTGGAAAGCCTAGCTATATTTGTTCACGTTAGATCATAATAAACAGTATAGGACTTTTAGAAAATAGGTCAAGGTCAGTCAACTGTGATAGGCTTCTAGTCAATCACCAGTTGGATAAGTAATATGAATTTGGAGACCCCAGCTTTAATTCTTCAAAAAATATAGCAAATACTAAAATTTGACCTTGATAAAATAGGTCAAGGTCAGTCATCTTCAGTACACCTCTGGACCATTGCCAGATGTATACATAGTATTAATTTGGAAAGCCTAGCTATATTTCTTCATGTTAGATCATAATAAACAGTAAATGACTTTTAGAAAATAGGTCAAGGTCAATCAACTGTGATTGGCTTCTATAGTCAATCACCAGTTGCATATATAATATGAATTTGGAGACCCTAGCTTTAATGGTTAAAAAAATATAGCAAATATTAGAATTTGACCTCAATAAAATAGGTCAAGATCAGTCATTTTCAATAGGCTTTTGACCCTGTGATAGGGACGCTGATGCATATGTGGTATGAATTTACAATGCCTGGCTGTAATTCTTCTTGAGATATCGTGTCCACAAGAAAGATGGACAGACGGACAGACAGGCAGACGATGCTGACGACGACAATATCCTTCGGGCAAATTTTACCCGAGGGGTAAAAATGGTAAAATATTGGATTCATTATGATTAACTCGTGGATTTCTAGCCTGATAAAAGAACATTTCAGGTGTTTTGCTGCAGCTGTTGTTATATAATCTCTATTTTTTGTGAGAGAGATTGAGAATTTTATTTAACGTCGGATTCAGCATTACTACAGCTATATAGCGACGAACAACATCTAAAGATCACATCTCTATAGATAGATCCACAGGTAGAAAACATGGTTTGTGGTAGAGCCACAAGCCATACACACAGGTTGTGATAGATCCACAGGTAAAAAACACATACTGTGATGAATGCCCAAGTCACAAACACGAATTGTGATGGATCCACAGCTAAAAAAAATATGGTTTGTGATAGATCCACAAGTCACAATCACGTATTGTGATAGATTTACAGATTTCCCGAACATGGGTTGTGATCGATCCACGGGCCACAAGCACGAATTGTGATGGACTAATCACAGATCAAGAACACAGATTGTGATAGGATAAAAGGTCAGAAACATGGAATTGTGAGTGAGTGAATAGAATTTAACGTCGCTTTCAACAATATTTCAGCTATATCACGACGAACCAACTAAGCACCACCCAGCCCACTTGTGTTCCTGCTACTTCAAAGAACAAATCTTTGAAGCAGCATGGAACCAGACACCCTCCATCCACCCTATAAAACACTAAGGACAGCGCACAAGACACAGACAAGACGCTTACATGGTGCAATAAAGACAAGTGATATTACAGTGCTAGACATCACATTGTCAAGTTCCTGTTGCTTCTCAGCAAAATGCATTGAAGCAACAGGAACCTGACTGTGATAGATCCACAGGTCAAAAACACAGATTGTGATAGATCCACAGGTCACAAACACAGATTGTGATAGATCCACAGGTCGGAAACATGGAATTGTGATAGATGCACAAGTAACAAACACGGATTGTGATAGATCTACAGGTCAAAAACACGGATTGTGATAGAGCTACAGGTCACAATCACGGTTTTGATGATAGATGTGATATCATAAATTGTATCATCTAAACACATCAGAATTCTCCATTATCATAATAACCGAATATCACCAATTTTACCACCTTCAATTAACGGGGCTCCCATGAGTATTTAGGCCTCAAAAGGGAGTGTTTGAGGGAGTTTTGATAATTTTACGAAATACTGAACCAGAGGGAGTCACTACACCAGTTCCGTGACCGTTATGCTCCAGTGCACACAGACTGAAGTAAGCTTACTGGAGTAAGCTTTGCCGGGCTTGGCTCTTATGTAAAACAGCGGGGATAATTGGCATTTGCGCAACTGTTTCAAAAACAACTGGAAAGGAATATCAAATCTTTGGTTCAAAGATGGGAATTATAATACTAGGTCCGATATATGTCAATTTTATTTGATCTCTTTCATATAATCAGCATTTTGGACAATTTTCCCCATTGTGTTTTTTGTGTTTTGTGCATAGCTATTTTGAATCCCACTTATACCAGATGGGCTCATTACCATTGTTAATTTGGTTAATTATGTTCATTGTGGGGAGAGGAGGGGGGGGTCGTGGTTGCGAAGGAAAGGAGCCCCCCCCCATCCTCGCGAGCCAGTATATCGATCGATCTGTTAGGATCGATACACTGGCTTAGATGAAATGTACGAGATTGTATAATAGAGCCATCGACTCAAGAACACGTTCAAATCACCAAAAATGTCGATTTAGGATTTACCTGGACTTGTGAAGATTCCCCCCCCCCTCCCACCTCACAATCCCCCCAAAATTATAAATGGTAATGAGCCCGTGACATACCATCTGCACCGGTCACCCCCCACCCCTCGTGTTTGCACTGAGATTAGAGAATCTGCAATATGGAGTATTGAATCATTAAACACAAACACAACGTGTTTACATAATAAAGTATATTTTGTACATAACCTTACTTATACCAGCACTGTTCAGTGCCAAAAATTTACAATGGATTGATACAGTTTACAAGAGTCCTGCAACTATATATTTATTCATAAACTAGCAGCTAACACTGGCACTTGTACTTTTGTACCCCTTGAACTCTTATCTGGCCTGGGGGATTTTGGGGTGTGCTACAGCCTGGGGGTGAAGCTGATCACCCCGCTCCACCCTCAAACTTTGATATTCATGAGACTAGGGCCAAGCTATACCAGCAAATGTAAAGAAATCTAAAAGTGCCACACTACCAAGTCGACTACATCAGAAAACTCTGGTAAATGTACAGGTTTGCGATGTAATCAACTTGGCTAGCGAATACGGCACTAATGATGTCAGAGTGATCTGAATTTCTCAAAAACAATTTGGCTGATTTTACAAATTTTTCATTTATGCAACTTTCTTGCAAAAACTGCATGATAAATTAGTAAATAGTTATCTAATGTGAAATAAAGTGGAGAAATTCCAAATAAATTTAGAAAAAAAACGATGAAAACATCACTTTTCTGTCACCCCACTTGGCTGCCAGTTTGAAATTACCCATTACCCTTGTGATCTGTACAGTCATGACAGAAGGCTGTGCAGCATATATCCTCAAAATAACCCCAAAATGATAGGCTACGTCACAGAGTATCAGTTCTCAATATTTCATGCGAGAGAAGTGGAAAATTCCCCACCGGATAGGGTTAATAGAGCTGTGTTCCAATCACAGGCCCACAAAACAAGAGTTTTGGGGAGTGTGGACGGTGGTATTACGGTGAAGTGTCGAAATATGGGGTCTCTATATATAATTGCTGGGGTTATATATAGAGACCCCATATTTCGACACTTCACCGTAATACCACCGTCCACACCCCCTAAAACTCCTGTTTTGCGGGCCTGTGGTTCCAATACAGACAAGTAATTCTCGATCCAGCACACTGGACGGAAGTGCCTCATTTGATAGTCTTCTTGCACGCTGACAAATATCACTCATACACAAGGGACCATCTCAAAGTTACAGGTACACCTGGATTGATTTCATTCCCCATTCAATATAAATAATTATTGATGAACAAACTGGGTCACCATAATTCGACCATTTAGATTTTCAACTTGGAACATCGGAGAGCTGGAATTTGAGCCCAGTCTACTGTTTCAATAACAAAAGCACAGAAAATTCGCATCAGTTTCTTAATACCAGTAGGTGAAAATAATAGCAGACTCTCGTTTTCCTGAGGTTTTGGGAAACAATACTTCAGGTTACTGCTCAAAACCACCCACCACAACTAACTTGCATGACAAAACATTAACAACTTTCGGTGTTTCTTGAGACTGGTCAAGTGAAATTGTCAACTCCAGTGTTCTCCTTAGGAGTGAAAATTGAAGCGCAATCTGTATGGATTTACACTGGAATCACAGACCTGTCCTCATCCATCACGCTCATGAAAAAATATTTCAAGAATGATTTGCAACTCGTAACTCGATTGAACACCGAGATCCCGAGTGCTTGATGCAGCTTATTATGCTGAATTAACCCACAGACTATTGGCTAGATGAACAAGTTACAGCAATATTCTGATCAAATATAAGAGATTGATAAGATAATTTAAATCAGCTATTTTTAATTGTTGACGAAACTAAGGCCAAATAATAAATCTTTTCTTTCCAGTGAAAGAGCCTAAAAAAAAGTGGTGAGCTGACACTATTTTTTTTTTCTCTTAATTCTGAAAGATCCCCTACTTAAACATGAAGGACATTGATATACAGTGTAGCCTCACTATAAGGTGCCTCAATATAGCGCTGATTCTGATATGAGGTGGGTGTTATGGCGTCCCCCAAATTAAATAATACCTGTTATTTCAATCCTTTTATAAGGCTGAAAATCTATAAGGCCGTTCAAATTTGGTCCCCAACAACTTTATAGTGAGGTTGCACTGTATGTTCAATCACGTGTCATGCCTTGAGCCGGACACATTCATGGTCCAGTACTATTTTAACAACAGCGCCCACATTAAAATCGCTGAACACACAAATTCTAATTTTGTGACTCTTAATATCAATATTCTCATAGCATCAGATTGTATACCTCCTATTGTCGAATATGCCCTCTGATTGCACTGGGGTTAAAAACATGGCTGTCAGCCAATCAGCATAGTCTGTTACCAAATGGAGCAGAATGGGCTCAAGATAACACAGTCAAAACAAGATGCTTTGCCGTGAGCAACTAATTTGTTCAGTCTTTCATAAGATATACTG
>JAVTVY010027296.1:0-11498 GCA_036873755.1 Hanleya hanleyi
CATGGACTGGAAGTTTCATCAAGCACAAGATAGTGACATTCGGCTTGTCGTCGAGATAGTACAGGCTGGCAAAAAGCCCGTTTCAACTGATGCTCACCATCCTGGTGTGAAACTTATGCTGAGGGAATTCGACAAATACCAGCTAAAGGATGATGTGCTACACAGGAAAATCCAGACACCTTTAGGAAAGGAAAATCTTCAACTTGTGTTACCAGAACCATTCAGGGAACAGGCCATGCTTGCTTTGCATGATGAATCTGGACACTTTGGATTTGAAAGGACACTTCAACTGGCGAGAGCACGATTCTATTGGCCAAAGATGGCATCCAACATTGAAACATGGATAAAACAGTGTCCCAGGTGCGTCGCTAGAAAGACACTGCCCAAGGTTGCTGCTCCACTGGTGAACATCAGGACAAGTTCCCCTATGGAGCTAGTGTGTATGGACTTTTTGTCACTTGAAAATGATCGGGCGAACTACAAAAACATTCTTGTAATTACAGACCACTTTACAAGATACGCCCAGGCCATTCCCACCAGAGATCAAACGGCCCGTACGGTAGCGAAAGTCTTATGGGAAAACTTCAGTGTTCACTACGGACTACCGCAACGCTTACACTCTGATCAGGGCAGAGACTTTGAAAGTCGGGTTATCCACGCCCTATCACCCTCAAGGTGATCCACAACCTGAACGTTTCAATAGGACATTAATGAACATGCTTGGTACTTTGAGGGATGAGAAAAAGGAACGTTGGAGTAGACATGTAGCTGCGTTGGTACACGCATATAATTGTTCCCAGCATGACAGCACCGGATTTTCGCCATATGTCCTCATGTTCGGGAGGGAGGCAAGGCTTCCATTAGACCTGGCATTTGGAGTGTCCCCAGATAATATCACTCAGCAAGATCATGCCCAATATGTTCAGCAATTGAAACAACAGCTGAGGGATGCTTACAAGCTGGCGAGCAGCAAATCTGATAACTCGGGTGCATCCAATAAGAAACGGTACGACAAAAAGTTCGTGGCAATGCATTCTCTGCCGGTGACAGAGTTCTGATCAGGAATGTTGGCTTACAAGGCAAGCACAAGTTAGCCAATGTGTGGAAGCCAGAGGTTTATGTAGTCCAAGAAAGAGTCCACAACGATGCTCCTGTCTACCGTGTGAAACCGGAATCCGGTGGAGGAATTGTGAGGACCCTTCACAGGAACATGTTGCTGCCAATTGGATATCTGCGTGACGATGATTCACCCCGTGCGCCAGCTAAACAACGCCGACCGCATACCCGACAATATGTGAAGCAAGCGGGTAGCGACTCTTCATCCGGTTCAGAGTCTGAAAATGAACTTACCTTACTTCTGCCAGTAGCTCAGGCTCTTGCTCCGAACATGTCAGACACATGTATTCGTCAGTCAAACTTGAACGGTGAGGCTCCAGAATTTGTCCCAGGAAGGGTCATTCAGCAGCATACAAGCAGTAACAGCCCTACACCACTTGTACTGCCGTCCGTGGAATCTGAAATCGCAGAACCAGCAGACTCTGGACAGCTTCAGGATTCACAACCAAAATTGGTTGAAGCAGATTGTACAGAGGAGCTCAGCGGAACAGATCCTTCTCCTGAAGTGTCTGAAACAATTCCTGTACCGGAACAGGGTGAACCAAACACAGTGATTGAATTAGTGCAGCAGGAGGCCGCATCAGAACCTGCTCCTTCGAGGCGTTCAGCATGAACTGTGAAAGCTCCGCCACGATTCACGTACGATAGACTTGGTGAGGCTACTTATCATAAGTTGCAAGCCAGCTGTGCACACCCTCGTCGAGAGGGAATGTTTACCAAACTCGCCCAGAGAATCTTTGCGCGTTAGAAACTGTCTGCTCCGGGACGAAGCAGATTTGAGGGGGGAGTGTGTAGCCCGCACATTCTGTGAGCCTACGAGTCTACCACGTGGACTCATCAGCATAGGTTGGAGCTCTTGCGCGTAGGGAGATAGGATTCGGTCCCTTTGGCGGAATTGTGCTCGAAATGTGAACAGCAAAATTGTGATTTATCGGAGCAAAACTGGACTAAAACTGATTAACTCCGTGGCAGATTCAACGATTTGTGTTGTACGAGGCAGCCGGGAGACAGTTGGATGTCAGTGAGTGGCTCTTTAAGTGACCATTGTGATAGAGTAATTATTTTGGCGAAGACCGTAGTTACCAAAGTGGACAAACTGTTGTTGTTGTACAATCTTCGTCGAAATTTGATTCTATGGAGGCCTGCTATCATCGAAACAATTCCTCTGTAAATTGATTCCTAATGGACAGTTGTTGGTAAAGGATTAGTCATATCAGGGAGCTTCAAAGAAGCTTTGTTACCACCAAGTCTATTAACTGAAGTTGAAAATGCCTGTACGGTGGTCTGGCGATACCAAATGAACTACTTGGAAATCTCTATGGAACGTTATTATGGGCGAGCTGACTCTCAAGGTATGTACAGATACAGAATAACTGTGGTACAATATATATGGAAGCCCATTACCTGTAATTGAACTTTTCTGCCGAAGTTTTGTTTCTGTCTATGCTGTATGGAAGCCCGATAGACATTTCTGCATGAACTCTGTTGATATGAAGTCGCAGTAAATTGTTGACAGACTTTATTTTAGTAAAGCCCATATTTACCTGCCGAGAAACGGTGAATGTGCTGAACTACTGCCATCTTCTTTAGCCGACAGAAGACTGAGTGCTTTATCGTGATTCATATTGGTGATATTATATTTCCTTAGGAGAATCGTGTGATTCGCGAGTGCTATTCCTACGGAAGCCTGTTACATCTATATTCGCGAGTGCTATTCCTACGGAAGCCTGTTACATCTATATTCGCGAGTGCTATTCCTACGGAAGCCTGTTACATCTATATTCGCGAGTGCTATTCCTACGGAAGCCTGTTATATCCACATTAGCGATTCCTACGGCAGCTTGTTATATCAACATTCGCGAGTACTATTCCTACGGAAGCCTGTTACATCTATATTCGCGAGTGCTATTCCTACGGAAGCCTGTTATATTGATAAACACAAATGCTACTTATATGGAGGTCTGTTTGATTCACTAATTGCCTGTGATATCAAGCCACGAAAGCCTGTTGGGTGTGCATCGGCGTGTGTAGACCAAAAGGTTAGCGGATTATCGTGACGCATTGTGTAGTTCCAGTGAGGAGGATCATCAGCAGCTGCTCCGTACCTGCATAGATACTGTAGGCCTATGCACTCTCACATGTCATTGTGTTGTCTCTCATTGCTTTTTTTTATTGCTCATGAGCCATTTTCTTTTCCTGTTGTAACAAACTGTTCGATTTCTTTCATTGTATGTCCTTGTTGAGCTTGATTAATTACTGCACCGAAAGCCTGGGTTACACGTGTGAGATGATGCTAAAGTTCAAGAAGGAATTCATCAGAGATGAAGAAGAAATTATTGTATCCATGTGAGATGATACTAAAGTTCAAGAAAGCATTCATCAGAGAAGAAGAAATTATTGTATCCGTGTGAGATGATGCTAAAGTTCAAGAAGGAATTCATCAGAGATGAAGAAGAAATTATTGTATCCGTGTGAGATGATGCTAAAGTTCAAGAAGGAATTCATCAGAGATGAAGAAATTATTGTATCCATGTGAGATGATGCTAAAGTTCAAGAAAGCATTCATCAGAGAAGAAGAAATTATTGTATCCGTGTGAGATGATGCTAAAGTTCAAGAAGGAATTCATCAGAGATGAAGAAGAAATTATTGTATTCAAGGGAGATGATACTAAAGTTCTGAAATTAATTTAGCAGAGATGAAGAGGAAATTATTGTATACGAGTGAGATGCTACCAAAGTTCAGAAAGAAGAGAGATAAGGAATAAATTATTGTATCCAATTGAGCTGTTATTAAAGTTTAGAAATGAATTTATCAGAGATGAGGAAGAAACTATTGTATCTGAGTGAGATGCTACTAAAGTTTAGAATGAATTTATCAGAGATGAGAAAGAAAGTATTGCATCCGAGTGAGATGAAACTAAAGTTCAGAAAGAAGTTATCAGAGATGAGGAAGAAATTATTGTATCCAACGGAGATGATACTAAAGTCAAGAAGGAATTCATCAGAGATGAGAGAAATTATTGTATCCAAGTGAGATGTTCCTAAAGTTTAGAAATGAATTTATCAGAGATGAGAAAAAGTATTGCATCCGAGTGAGATGATACTAAAGTTCAGGAACAAAGTTATCAGTGATGACGGAGAAATTATTGTATCAAAGCGAGATGATATTAAAGTAAAGAAGGAATTCATCTCATATATGAGGGATATTATTTCATTTTTTTTTTTATCCAGGAGAGATGATACTAAAGTTCAAGAAGGAAGTCAGAGATGAGGAAGAAATTGTTGTATCCAAGTGAGATGAAAGTAAACTTCAAGGGAATTCATGAGATATGAAGGAGAAATTGGTGTATTCAAGGGAGATGATACTAAAGTTTAGGAAGGAAGTCATATGAGATGAGGGATAAATTCTTGCATCCAAGTGAGATGATACTAAAGTGCGGAAAGGAAGTCATCAATGATGAGGAAGAAATTGTTGTATCCAAGTTCCGGAAGCTGTCAAACAGGAGAGAAAAACTATTGTACCCCATTGAGTTCAGGAAGGCAGTTAACCCAGATGGAAAATTTATTGTAACCCAGGGGTATTACTATTGTTCAGGAAGTGCATGGTCCTACCAAAATTTCTACGCTATGGAACGAAAAGACAAAAAGTGGAGGATCATGGGTAAATTGGAAATTGTTCATATTTCTTCAGACTGCCCCAAAAATTCACATCACGAATTTATTTCACACCATGGAAAAATTATTCCCTGATTATGTAGATTTTCCGAGAAAAATTGCATGAATGAAAATGCTTGAAATTATAAGAAATCTTCCAGTATTACATTGTTTAACTAACATCATCAGAGATGTCCTCGACTGATTTTTGTATCATGTTCTGGTAGAGTTTCACACCCAATATATATTGCTAGAAGATTCAGCCTTCTTTTCTGAGAACTAAGATAAAATTTTAGGGGCGAAATGACCCCTCCCCATGCTGCGGTTTGCCACAGATGCCCTGGTCAGACAGCATTAAAGTTCAGAGAATAGAGTTGGCCAATGAGAGACTATTAAAGAGTTCAGGGAGAAGTTATTGTAACCGAAGAAGAATTTCAGGGAGAAGTTTCCCCAGGGTAAAAGTAACGAACCACAGGCCGAAGTTATCGGAAGCTATGGAGAAATAAGTAATTTTACTTAAAGTTGGGGAGAAGGAGTACAGCGTTCAGCGAGAAGTTTGAGGTTCAGAGAGAAGTGAAGATGATCCCAAGGGAGATAATAAAGTCAACAGATAATGATAATGGTTAGGGTTAACGATTAGTATTACGATGTCATGTTTGCTCCAACAACAGACCTCACGCCAGTTAAGACCGAAGTCTAGCATACATCCAAGCGGTACCAGAGATTCGCCTTAGGATTTCAGCTTCTGTGACTCCCAGGGCGCATCAACGGATTGTTGGTATGAGGTGGAGGGAATGCCACCCCCTTGTGTTGGCACCGGTAGGTTTCCGGGGGAGTGTGGTTAGTAACGGTTTAGTTGCACGTACCTGGGTCTGCTGCACGGCTGCGTGTTCCCGGCTGGATATATGTCATACCACCTGTCTATTTATCTCACCTGAATATATTTCACACCAACGGGGAAATCTTCACAAACAAACCGACTTCTCCGTTCACACTTCGAACTACACTTCGAAATATGAACGGAGAATTGACCTTGTGTATGAAGATGGGAAATCGTAACATCAGTTATGTTTCCAAACAAAATTTTCCATTTCTGATCAATATATTTTAAATGATTCTGTTCTCCAAACACCTAATATTTTTTATCAAAAGTGATAGATAATGAATGAACAATTAAGTTTGAGATAATGAATGTAAGATTAGCGCAATTTTATCAGCAAATTAATGTTATCGTTTGCAGTCCATGACAGCGTGTATTTCCAAATGGTTTGAAGAAATTTCAAATTTACGATCAGTAGTATATTGGATATTACAAACACAATTACATTTATGTAATTGTGATTGTGAATCTGTTATTGACTAGAAAGTATGAATTCGAGGTAATTATATAATTACAATAAATTTTGATGAAATGGAAACTTTTGTTGATGCCACATGAGTATATGATAACAGTCATGCATCAAGTTCCACGCACGTTCTATGTGGAAGCGGTACGCACGTCTATATTGTGGATAACTGATGCTAGATTTCTAACAGCGTAACACATTATACAGGTTAGGGCGATCCCGCTCTCCAAAATGGACGTAAAAAGGTTTTGCTCAATAAATCAGTTTACATAATGAATTCAGCAAAATCCTCTCGAGGCATACACAGACATATATCCCCATCAATTGGTAGTAAAAAAATAAATTGTCCTCTATCTAATCTGCATAATAATAGGCCAAATAGGTCATGCTATTGAAACAACACTGACTGGCTCTTCAAATGGCAAGTTAATTTTAGGACATGGAACAATAGATTAACAGATTAATGCGGCTGAAGTTTTGGAGCAAAAGTTATTAAAGGTGAACTGAAAAGCTTTCCAATGTTCTGTTAAAATGTTATAAAACAAGAACTTCTATAGTTATTACAATTATGTGTGGTAATAGTTCTGTGGGTTATTGTTTTATTTTGGGTATATGAGAAGTCAAAACTTATACCGAGAGCCAGAACTTTTAAAAACGTCATCGCTTGCCTCCCGTTGTTTTTGGAACGTCATGACGTTATAGTGGTCCTCGTTCATTCATCCGACGTAGCAATTCAATTCAATTCAATTCAGTTCTTTATTGCATACACCCATACAAGGCAGTGCATGACGTCACATTTGAATAAAACTTGAATGAAGGGGACCACTATAACGTCATAACGTTCTACAAACCAAGAGAGACAAGCAATGCAAGTTTTCAAGACGGATTTATAACAGGATAACTTAAATATTGTTATTAGTACAATTTTGCAAACTGTATTTGCCCCAAAAACGTATAAAAGTTATGTCACATAAAACAAGATGTATATAAGCAACAATTTAGATAAAATTAAAAGCTTTGCAGTTCACCTTTAAGCATAAACAACCTTTCGTGCCTTTTTAGAGTGGGATCTCTCTAACCTGTTATACGATTCAGTGATAACGTGCATGACCAAGCCTCAAATAACCGAGAAGGGGATGACTGCAGCCCCGCAGTCGGTACATCCCGTATTCAAATATAACCAATGCAGACCTGATGGTGAAGAGGGATCAAATTGATTAAGTTTAAACCTGAAAATGGCTGTGGGTCATGCACAGATATCAGTGACAAAACTGCGTACTATTGGTATATAAATTACCAGCTGAAAAGAAGAAAAAGAACAAGAAGACATTTATGAATATCGTTTGTGTAAGCGTGTTTGGGTGATGTAGTTGGGTGCAAACTTTATTTTCAAACTCTGTCGTGACAGTGGAAGATGGCAAATTGCTTCTCATCGGGTCGATCGGAATAGATGCAGAAAGTCATACAAAGTTCAAAACTTCATAAATATGACCAATATTTCATGATTCCACAAGAACATGTTCCACAAGAACGTGTTCTGTAAACAGGAATAGATGCAGAAAATATAACACACTGCAAGAAATTAAGAAATTCAACAAAGCAACTGCTGGTAGTTTTGCCAAAATTTCATCTCATAAATGGGATATGGATTGGACATCCCCAAAATTTCACTAACATCCAGTGAAAATTGACGCACTATATACTGAAATAAGATGCAAAAATTCAAAACGTCATAATTATGACCAAAAAAAAAATTTCATCTCATAAATAGGATATGCACTTCCCCATTGCATTAAATATGTGTCAAAGGTTCAGACCACAGGCCCTCAAAAAAAAAATTTCGGGATGCTGGGGAGGGGGGGGGAGAATGTGAAGTGTCGAAGCATGGCGTTTTGTACAGAGACCCCACATTTCGACGCTTCACTCTACACCCCCCTCCCCCCAACTTTGTTTTGAGGGCCTGTTGTTCAGACGTATCCTGTGAAATCTATTGGAATAGACGCAAAAATCGAGAAAGCCCCATAAAGTTCGGAAACGTTATAAATATAACAAAAAATTTACATTGCATCTCATACATATATCTTCAAACCATGCTATACAAATCTCTCAAAAGCTGCTGATAAAAACTGAGGGAGAAGTTGATTAGGTAAATATGACGGGCGGATTCTGTCAGATCCAGACACAAGGATATGGTTTGGTAAGTTTCAGCCCTCTAGCTAAAAGGGTAAGAAAAATACCCCCCCCCTCGGTCTGGACAGGTCCCAAATAGACGGAGTTTACGTGTAAAAAATGATTCAGAAACACCCAGTGAAAACAGTTGACCTAGTTGATTTGACAAGAACATGGTTTATATACTTGGATAGATGCAGAAATTTACGAGGCTTCTGATGAAAACTGACAGCGGTATTTGATTACACAAGGTTAAGTGTGACGAACAGAAAGATATACAGAGATTCTGATGGGCAGACGGACATTAGGGACGGGCAAATAGTATATGCCTTCCAGCAAACTTCGTATGCGGAGGCATAAAAATCAGGTCTGATAGTCCGTGAGCACCTTGAACCAATCAACAAACAAGATTATTCAGCTATAATATACCATAAACTGCATTTTGGCAACCATGGCAAATTTGTTTTTGGGGCTTCTCAAAATGACTCTAATTAGACCAAAAAAAAAACACGTTTTGCAGGACCTCCTATTTCAATTCACCATGATACTAATACGGTCAGATGAAAAGTATTGTCGACATTTTGATTTCAAAGATACCTCACTCAGAAAGACAATAAAATACGGATAAGTTATTTACTGATATTCTGGTATGCATGAACAGATTTGCCAATCATACTTTTCACTATTTATGCTCATTAGTAGTGTTTCTGTTAAACCTACATGACTTTCCGTCCCCCCGTCTCCCCTTGTTTCTCTTATGTACAGAACGACAAAAAATTGAGGGCTGAAACTCCGTGACATTGTAGATCATCATATTTTGAGCTCCCCCCCCCCCCCGAGCAGAGGATCATGGGTAAATTTAAAATGGCGGCCATGTGGGGTACCAGAAAATTTATGTTTTCGTCATATTTCTTCAAAAATTTCTTTTCTGTATGGAAAAGTTGGCAAAACCTATTTCATATCAGATTATTATTTACTAATTTATCACGCAGTTTTTGTCGAAGAAAAAACTAAAATAAATACTGACCGAAAAATCGTCCAAAATTGGTCTTTTGAAAATGACGTCACAGTGACGTCATCATGGTGGCCATCTTGGATTGTTTACATTTTCTTGTAGAGATTCACCCAATGATATAGTGCAGTAATTTTCAGTCCTCTAGCCTTAGCGAAAATATATAGGGGAGGGCACTTCCCCCCCCCCCCCCCCCCCTCCTCTAGGCTGCGGTAAACCCCAAATCGCAATATTATCAGAGCGAAATCATGCCGTGGAATAAAATAAGACGTGAATAACACAACTATCAATTTTTCAGAAAATGTGAATATTGGAGGCTCAAAAAGTTTCCTGATGACGTAGAATCCCACTTTACCCGTTAACAGTTATTCTTACCGCATTCCACTTCACCAGAAACAATTTGACACAACTTCACGTGAAATTTGGAGATGGTCCCCTAATAAATCCAAGATGTGGATATTGCAAACGGTTTCAGAGATATTGAAGTCTCAACCTGACATATACAGAGATTTTATGCAGCAATATTCACTTAAGTCTGATCTTTTAAGATATAACATTGCTTATTGATAGCATACTGTGCAAACTATTTGAGTATGTTTTGGAAAAAATATTTTCAGAAATATGGTTACTCACTGATACTGTAGAAATGGGTAGTGTGGATTTAATTATTCCATGTTGAGTACAATTTGTTCACATGAATAGTGGAATGTCTGGACTCTCAAATGAAAGTGTGTTTTACATGTACATAGCTAACATTGGTATTTTCTGAGTTAAGAATTTCCTGTATAAAGATAGGTTGTTCAAGGAGGCTTTGCTTTTGCCGCTGTTGTATGGAAACATGATATATGCACCCAGAGCCCTGATCTACAGCTGTATAAAACTCAACATCTGGCATTGACGGCATGTTTAAAGGGTCTTAATTTATTTTCTTTGGGTAGAATTTATGGGAAAATATGAGCACGTACTTCTCGTTTTTTTTTGGTTTTTTTGGTGCTTCTTGAATATTGACTATATATCACACTGGGATATAATTTAAACAAAAACATTACATGTGTAATTATGTCATTTCAAATCTTGATCCATTTTGATTCCTTGATTAAGGGATACAGAATCACTGCCACGGAGTGTGTTGGTGTGTCACAGATTCACATCAGCACAGTAACTGGTAAACTATTCATTCAATTCCATCACTTTTAATTTTCAACAGAATATTCAATACTGTTTTAATCTTCAAGGCCACAGCTACTAATATTTCTCGTTACCCACGTCAATAACACAAATAAAAAAACTCTCAATTGAAGTTGCCCAAAGTTTCGCTGAATTGGGCATAAAGCTAGTACGATAATTTCCCTAATAATTCACGATGCAGTGATGAAACTCGCAACTCCAAAAATTGGCTACTTTCGAATTATTTGTCACGCTATTTCCAGAAAAACGCTTATGTTCGAATTATACGTTACGCTGATTTTCACAGAAGATCCAAAATGGCGGACCGCTTCACCGGGATCGTTGTGATCTTGATAACCGTGTATTATGTTTGAGATCTCTATCATAGTTCATTTAAAAGACTCTGGAACCCAGGGCCCACGAAACCCAGTCGACAACTCGCCAAAGACGACTAAAAAATGGCAACTGGCGACTGAATTGTTCAGTTACTTGCCAATGTGCCGATTAAAAATAGAGTAAATCGCCAAAAGTGGCGAGTGAATTTTTGTTACATGAAGTGTTTAGTCGCCAAAGTAATTTTGTGTTTAGTTTATCAGGCAGCGAAATCCGAGCAGGCCGAAAATGTACAGGAAATAATGACAGAGAATAATGCCGACGAAAAACAGACATGGGGAAATCCTAGTCTATTTACAGACCGCAGTAGTAGGTAAAACTGATTTAACAGCCCATTTCACCCGGATGTAACTATGACGTCACAGCGACAGCCAATCAGATGCGAGTATTTTGAGAGAGGTCAAGTATGGCGGCGTGTGGTGGTGGTCAAAATGGCGGCGTGTGGTGGTGGTCAAAATGGCGGCTGTGTGTGGTGGTCAAAATGGCGGTATGTGGTGGTGGTCAAAATGGCGGCGTGTGGTGGTGGTCAAAATGGCGGCTGTGTGGTGGTGGTCAAAATGGCGGCACGTGTGGTGGTGGTCAAAATGGCGGCTGTGTGGTGGTGGTCAAAATGGCGGCATGTGTGGTGGTCAAAATGGCGG